>CANUEP010008801.1:0-75701 GCA_947857235.1 Jatropha podagrica
TAAAATTGGAGTCACTTAGGGTTTTTCCTAGTTTACCCTTAAATAATTAAACAAGGTGGCGACTCACACATCACGTGCATTTCTATCCTTTTGTCATATGCATTTCACGCCTATGTGTGTCGGGGTAGGGGTTCACACATAGCATGCCCGTGTAAGATAGTAAACTTCAAATTGGGTTGAAATAACGACTCTAGCTTGCTTCAAGTGCATGGATCCACATGAGATACTTCTCTAACATGTTAATCAAGTCTAAACCCCATCGGGCAATTGGAAGAATCCGAAATCAGAAGAAATATAAAGCACAAATAGTATCCTACCTCAAAATGACTTCTTCTTCATTAGAAATTTTATTTCCTACTCGGATTCGAAGACGCCCTATGAAGCCTATATAAAGAAAGATCACTACAGTAATTGAGCCATCGAATCTTAGACTTTATATTTTTGTTATACTCTTTTCTTAGTTTTTTTCCTTTTTTAAGGCTTGAAGCACTTAAATTGTGTAAGAAATTAAGGAAGCCGTCAACACTATTCGTCGACTAGTTTTTATTTTTAAATTCTTAATCTTATTTTTATTTTTCATCATTCATATTTATTAGGAAATTATTTTTAAGTTTTATTGAGTTTTATTTAATTATCATGTCGAACTAAACTCTTATACTAAAGATTTGATGTATAATTTATTATATTAGTTTAAGCAACTTCATTTTTCCATTTAGCATTTAGTTTTTTGCCAAAAAAGAAAAAAGAGAAAACCAAAGTTCGGTGTTGATACAATCCCGAATTGATTAGTCTTATATAGATTGGAAGGAAATTCAAAAATTTTAAACACATTTTAAAATTTCAATTGAAATGAACTTCAAATGGTATTTTTATTTTAATGTTTGAATTCTAAAGATAATTATTAAGTAAAAAGTTTTTTTAAATACTAAAAAGATAATGATAAGATATATTCTACTATCATAACTAATTATCTAGTTATATATATATTGAATATTAAAAATTCTTTTTATAAGCAATTATCTACCTATATAAAAACTCAAGAAAAACTATAAAATTTGAAATTTTGTGGAATAAGAGAAATACAAATACTAAATAAACAGAGCGCCATGTCAGTTTTTTTTAACATATTTTTTCTTCAAGATTATATATATATAGAAAATTGATTTAATTCATGGTAATACAATATATTTTATTATTTAAAATAAATCTGAAGGTAATATTTTATCTAAATTAAATAAAAATAGATCCCTCAAAATCATCAATCAAAACATTATTATCCGACAGTTACTAGTGGAGAGAATCTCTTCACTATCTTAGTTCTTATTGCTTCTATGTAAAGAGGCTGAGGTTAGAGCATAGGGAACTCACTCATACACTTCTCAAGAAACTCTCATTAACATAAATCAGAGAACAAGAATAAATTTTTTGTTATCAATTGGTGCAGTGAGCATGCAACACACCTCATGATTCTTTCATATTTGGGCAAAGATTCCTTTATTCACCATGCCTAGAGGTGGCAAATGAGCAAGAACAACTTAATAACCAAATTCCAATCTCAGCTCCTCTAGTGACTGATCCTCAGGTAGCAATCACCCTAACTCGAGCTTATGAACAATTTACCACAGTACTTGAGCGGCTGTTGGCAATGGGCATCAATCCCAAAACAAAAATGTTGAGCGCAAGTAAGAGCACCTGAGCCTCTTAGTTAGACCTGAGAGACAAAAGGAGAACAGGCCCTACCAGGGCGAGCCTCTGACCGAACACCGGAAGCCGAATTTAAGGCTTATCAAAGTTCTTACATGCTCGACAGTAAAGAGCTCACCCCTCCTATAGCAAACAACATCGATAACTGCAACGTTGTTAAAGAAGTTTTCGAAGAATGAAGAGAACATGGGGAGATAAAAAATCTTGGACTCAGAGAGGACTCGCCCCTATCACCAGACATCCTAAGCTCTGCATTCCTGTCAAATTTTAAAATGTCAATCTTCTAAACCTATGATGGCAGTACAGATCCTCGCAGTCATCTAGCAGCATTCAAGATGACAATGTATTTGCAACCAGTTCAGAGGACTTCATGTGCAAAGTTTTCCCGATTACGCTTAAAGTCGCCGCCCAGGAATGGTATCAGACACTAACGATTGGATCCATGCAGTCATTTTCCCAATTATCTATGTTATTCAGAGCTCGATTCATCAAAAGTGTCCCTTTAAGAAAAATATCCTCTGACCTCATTGACTTGAGCAGGAAGAAGGAGAATGGCTAAGACAATATATGAAAAAATTTCAAATGCTTGCAATGCAAGTGGAGAACTTGAATGACGAAGTCGCCATCAGCACTATGGTAAAGAACTGTATGTATAACAAGCTCTTTGAAATTATAAGCATTGACCCACCTCTTTCTTTTGCAGAACTCATGGCCCGAGCTTGCAAACGCATGAAGCTCAATGAGGCGTACCTTGCACAATAGAAAAGCTCACCTTAAACTGATAGATACAATACTAAAAGACACTCTTCCCTGTTAAGGCGAAGATCACCAATTAGGCACCTAAAAGCCAGCAACCTAGTCAAAACTCCCTACCATAGAGAAACCAAATTCACTAAAGATACTGAGTTCACTCCACTTAATAAGTCACGTATAGAAATACTCTCTGGATAATGGAAAAAGGTAATAAAGTGCAGTTGAGCTTCCCTAAGAAGCTGAAAGAGGATGCTACTAGTTATAGAGATAGAAGCTAATACTGTAAATTCCATAGAGACACAAGACATGACACTGAGGCTTGTTGGAAACTCAAAAGAGAGACAGAGTGCCTCATACAAAAGGGAGAACTAGATGAATTCACAAAGAAGCGAACCACGCAACAACTCGTACTTCCTCTTTCAAAAGATAAACAAGAATGTTCTTCAAATAATACTCTTGATACTATTCATACTATTTTTTATGGTTCCATCAGTGGAGATAGCAACTCTGCTAGAAAAAGGTGAGCCCAAGAGATATATTCAGCCATGTCATATCAGAACCAGGCAGAGCTTGAGCCCATCACTTTCTCAAAGAAAGATGGATTACACATGCACACTCCTCAAAATGACGCATTGGTAATTGAGGGAATCATGGAAAAAATTTTGGGTGAAACACATGTTAATCAATGATGAAAATGTAGTAAACCTAATAACCCTTGAAGTTTTCAGGGCACTGAAGCTCAAGCCATCAAGGTTGAAACCCGTCTGAACACCTTTGGTTGGACTGTCAAGAAAATCGGTTACAGTGGAAGGAGCAATTGACATCACACTGGAACTAGGAGGCGACGGGGTTACTAGATGGCTTAAAACAAAGTTCATGGTGGTGAACATACCCTTTCCTTATAATGCAATCTTAGGAAGACCCGCACTCTATGAGCTCGGAGCAATCACCTCTATCAGGTATCTTATAATTAAGTTTTACTCTAACAACAACAAAGTTATTTTTGTTAGGGGGAACTAAAAAGCAGCAAGGGATGCATACATGATCGCCCTTAAGAGGATACCCTTGGCTTTGTCTATCATATGGATGCATATAGAAGAACTCAACATCAAATAAGAACACAAGCCTCCATTTGACATCCCAAGGGAAGAGTTAGGCTAGAACCCTAAACCAATGAGAGAAATTACTAAGTGGAAAGTACAACCCGGGAGGACCTTAACAATAAGGACTGAGCTTGATAGAAAAATCCAAAACCAACTTAAAGAGGTACTAAAAATGAGCTCGGACAACTTTGCCTGGACCTCCCGGAACATCGCAGGAATTGATCTAGACATCATTTGTCATAAGCTCAGCATAGACTCAAGCTATAAACCAGTTAAGCAAAAAAGAAGATTTCATGGACCGAAGAGATAGCAAATCATAGCAATTGAAGTAGAAAAACTATTAAAAGTAGGTTTCATAAGAGAAGTGCATCACCCAGACTGGTTGGTAAATGTCGCCCTATTACCCAAGCCTAATGGCAAATGGAGACTCTGTGTAGATTTCACTGACCTAAACACAACTTGCCCAAAAGGTTGCTACCCCTTACCAAATATCGACCAGTTAGTGGATTCAATCGCGGGCTATGAAGTTTATAGCTTCGTAAATGCAATAACAGGATACCACCATATTAGCATGAACTAGTTGGATAAGGAGAAGATGAGCTTCATAACTAATAGAGGTATTTTTCATCAAGTAATTCCTTTTGATTTAAAAAATGCAGGTGCCACATACCAAAGACTTGTCAACAATATATTCAAAGGCATGATCAGAAAAACAGTTGAGGTATACGTTGACGACATGATCAGAAAAAGTGTCGAAACTAAAAACCATCCCCAGGACTTAGCAGAAGCCTTCACCACCCTAAAGAAATTCAATATGAGGCTCAACCTTGAAAAATGCATCTTTGGAGTTTGGGCAGGAAAGTTCTTGGGCTTTTTTATCTTGTAAAAAGGCATCGAAGCTAGTCTAAAATAAATCTGAGTTGTCTTAGAGATGAAATCTCCATCTAATATTCATGAAGTACAATAACTAAATGGATGAATCACTACCTTAGGATAATTTATCTCATGCTTGGCCAAAAGTTGTATGCCCTTTTACAAAACACTTAAAAAGCTAAAGCAATTTCACTAGGATGAAGAGTGTGAACAGGCCTTTGAGGACATAGAAGGATTCCTATCGTTGCCCCCTCTACTCAATCACCCCAAGAAAGGTGAGCCTTTGTACTTATACTTAGCCACCACAAGCAACACTGTGGCTTCAATCCTTATACGTGAAGAAGAAGGCTAATAATATTCGATATATTATACATGTAAAGTTCTTCGAGGGGCCCAACTCCAATACCCGAGTATAGAAAAATTAGTATATGCAGTGCTCACATCCGCTATCAAGTTATGTCATTATTTTCAATCACATACTATATTTACTAGAACTAACCATTCTTTTAAAAAGGTATTGCACCAAGTTGAGACATCAGGGCGATTGGTGGAGTGGTCAATTTAGCTTGGTGAGTTCGATATAGGGTATGAACCACACCTAACCTTGAAAGTCCAAGCACTGGTAGACTTCGTAGCAGATTTCACTAAAGATGGCGAACTAAGTAAATTGCAATCAAACATGGGCGGGCAAGATTAGAAATTATACACAGATGGAGCAATAGGAAGCACGGGAGCAAGAGTTGGGATTTTTCTGAGTGGGCCAGGTAAAATCAAAGTTCAGTACGTCGTATGCCTGGACTTCCCTACCACAAATAATTGAGTTGAATACGATAATCATTGGACTAAATTTATCCCTAGAGGTACATCCCTTGACTTTTCTCATTTATTTAGACTCATAATTAGTTGTGAATTAGGTCTCAGAAACATTTGCCACTAAAGAATCGAGCCTCAACCGATATTATAATCTTGCAAAGTCATTGTTAACCCAACTGGAAAAGCAAGGGTACACCTAGCAAATGATAATAATAAACCAAGTTGATAATAAAGATGTTGATTCTATCACTAAGGCAATATCTTGAGGGGAAAACCCCCAAGAAGGTACATTGACAGAGAGGCAGTACTTGTTGAGCTTCGAGCACAACAAAGTACACATGACTAGCGAAAATGACAACTGGATGCAGCTCCTTATAGATTACTTACAAAAAGACTTCCATCCAAAAGATCAATAGAAAGCGATTAAATTGAGTAGAAAAGCATCCAACTATAGCCTAGAAAATGGAATCCTATATAGAAGGTTTAAAGCTCACCCATGGGCCAGATGTCTAACTGGAATTGAAAGTGAGTACATTATCAGAAAAACTCATAAAGGATACTGTAGATCTCATGAAGGCTTGGAAGCTACCATTCGAAAGATCTTATTATTGGAATATTATTGGCCCACAATAAGAAAGGATATAAGGTAGTTCATCTGAAACTGTGCAACATGTTAGAAGTATGATTGAGTGCCAAGAAAACCTACAGTACTACTTCAATGGTTAAGCGCAGCCTGGCACTTTTCCCAAGGGGGCATAGACATCTTAGATCCTTTCCCTATGACTATTGGATAAAGCAAATTTATGTTAGTTACGATTGACCATTTCCCAAAATGGGTGTAGACTGAAGCATTGAATACGGTAACCCCAGTCCGTGTCATTAGCTTCTTTCGAAATAATGTTATATTCAGGTATGGAATTCTAAATAAACATGTTACAGATAATGGCAAACAATTTGATTCTACAGCTTTCAGGACCTTTTGCTCCGACTGGCACATCGAACTACACTTTACTTCAGTTGCCCACACCAAAACCAATGGGCTTACCGAAGTGACGAATAGAACCATACTGTAGGGATTAAAGAAAAGGCTAGATGGAGAGAAGGTGAATTGGGAAGAAGAACTCTACAGCGTACTATGGGCCTATAGAACAACACCTAGGCAAACAACGAGAGAAACTCCATTCTCCTTAGTATATGGAACTAAAGCTATAAACCCTATAGAGATAGGAATCTCGAGCTGGAGAACACAGAACTTAGACGAACAAAGTAGCAATGAAAATCTAAGAATTAACTTAGATCTAGCCAAAGAAAAAAGGGAAGAGTCTATAATTCGGGCTGAAGCCTATCGACAGAAAATGAGGAGATAACACAATTAAAGAGTCAACATCAGAAACTTTAAATGGGCAATCAAGTTTGGCGAAAAGCTGAAATAACTAGAGGCTCAACAAGAGTAAGAAAACTCGAACAAAATTGGGAAGGACCCTATGAGATAAACGAAAAAATAGGTCCTAGCACATATGGGCTTAGAAAGCCTCATGGAGTAGAACTTCCCCAAACGTGGAATGCAGATAAATTGAAAAAATGCTACTCTATGCTTTTGTAACTTAGTTCTAGGAAAGAATGAATAAAAGAAAAACTTCAGGTTTTTTCACTTAACATATACAGCTTTAAGATAAGGATGTATCAGGGGAGATCAGATGGGCATATCGATCTAGGGTATAAAGATAGCTATATATGTTAAGTTTTTCCTGAGGTTTTTTATAAATAAGAACTATCCATACTCATCACTGACATGGACTTAAGCAATCCTGGCTGAGCTTCAAAATAAGCTCCTTGATGTGGACTTAAGCAGTCTTGGCTGAACAACAAACCAAGCTCCTTGATGTGAACTTAAGCAGTCCTAGCTGAACAATAAAACAAGCTCCTTGACATGGACTTAAGCAGTCCTAGCCGAGCTTCAAAACAATCTCCTTGCCATGGACTTAAGCAATCTTGGTCAAACACCAAAACAGGCTCTTTGACGTGGACTTAAGTAATCCTGGATGAGCTTCAAAATAAGCTCCTTGATGTGGACTTAAGCAGTCCTGGCTGAGCTTCAAAATAAGCTCCTTGATATAGACGTAAGCAGTCTTGCCCGAACAATAAAACAACCTCCTTGACCTAAACTTAAGTATTCTTGAATGAGCTTCAAAACAAGCGCCTTGATGTGGACTTAAAAATCCTAGCTAAGCTTCAAAACAAGCTCCTTGATATGGACTTAAGTAGTCTTGGCCGAACAACAAAACAAGCTCCTTGACCTGAACTTAAGCAATCCTGGCCGAATAACAAAACAAGCTCCTTGACATGGACTTAAGCAGTCCTGGTTGAATTTCAAAATAAACTCCTTGACATGGAACTAAGGTGTCTTGGTCGAACAATAAAAAACTTTTGTTTCCAATTTTTTAAGGAAGAGATCATCCCAATTTTTTGGAAAAACGTTACAATTTGTCTGAGCTTGCAAAAAGCAAAAATCTTCTCTCCCCCTACCTTGCAACGTGGATCACCCGAGTTGTAAGTCGAGTTCCATCTTGGCGAGCTAGTTCGGTAAGACCACAAATAATCCTTAATCCATTAGGATGAATTTGGATTATCGTTGAGTGGTACTGATTGCAGAAGGATGTCAGAGGCTCACTCGGTGGAAGTCTTACTCCTGAATGTAGGTCCTCTGTATAAAGCATAAGGGACTCGCTATTCAAAGCTTCATTCGCCCTCATGTATTCGAAGGGGCGAGCTAACTTATAGTCCAAAGGTATGTTGTATATGTAAGAGACATTGAGAAGTTCGCCCACATCTATGCTTGAGGGGATCTCTATCATTTTAATGTTCACCTTCTTAGCCCTTTGGCCAAATTGTCCATCCTTAAGAAGCTCGGCATGCTCTAGCTCAATAGAAACATTATCACTATCATCAACTACAAGTTGCATTCTCCGCTAGTTGAGCTTATGATGAGAGAACTAAAAAAAGATGAACCAAGATTGAGTTTGAATGGTGCCTAGCTTACCTTCGCCAAAGGCAGCTAGAAAAAAAAAAAAAAAAAGAACCCTCATAAATATACATGTATAAAATAATAAGTTTTAAATATATGTTTTTGGACATATATGACCAAAATTGGTGGGGGACTTTTGATAATAAAATATAATTTATTATTTAAAATAAATCTAAAAGTAATATTTTATCTAAATTAAATAAAAATAGTTCCCTAAAAATCCTCAACCAAAATATTATTATCTGACAGTTACTAGTAGAGAGATTCTCTTCACTATCTCAGTTATTATTGCTTCTATATAAAGAGGCTGAGGTTAGAGTATAGGGAACTCACTCATGCACTTCTTTTCAAGAAACTATGATTAACATAAATCAGAGAACAAAAATAATTTTTTTATTATCAATTCATAATTAATCTTTTTCCTCCTTAATCCTTTTCTTTGTAGAGTTGTTATATATTTTTGAGTTATGAAAATTAGCTTTAACATTATAATCATGTTTTGTTGATTATTTCAACTCCAATACTTCTCTCCCTATTATTTTCCTTCGTGATCATGATGATATATATTATTTTTATTTTAATTTAAAATTGCTAATTAAGTTTTATATATAAATTTTAAATTTGTGCAAATTTATTAATTTCTTAAGAATTTAATATAATTCGTGGTTTTAACTTTTTCTTTTTTATATTTTTTAAAATATAATGTGTTAATAATAATATCAATAACTAAAAATAATCATATAGATCAAACATAAAACATTCATATTCTTTTGAATAATAAAACTAAAATTAAAAAATATAATATTACATCATTCCTCTTAGAGTTGAGCTTGACAAAATATATAAATCTTCATAATAGCAATTAGTCTGTCAATTGATTTATACATCAAAATAATAACTTTCCTAGATCTTCTACAACTAGATTATTTTTCTAGAATTTACAATATATGACGAATGGAGATGAATTTCTGCCACTATGAATCAATAAGATCAATGAAGAAAAATATCGCACTATCAGGCTTTATTAATCTAATATAATCACACTTGCAAATTAAGATCTACAGTTTTTGACAAAATAAAGTCAAATTTCATAATTTTATTTTAAACTCCCTCTGTTCTATTTATTGAGAGAAAATTTTTTTTTTTTGAGTGTATTTTTTATATAGAGAATTTTACTTTAAATAGAAACTTTGGGATGCAATGCAGGTAATTTTGGGATGTAAATGAGTTTCTTTACTATTGTTATATCGAAAATTTCTTACTTTATTATTGTTAATGGTTGAAGTACTAACTTTTGATTTTTTTTTTTATTTTGGCATTAAAATATTATAATTTAATTAAAAAAAATTATACTTATATTTATCTTTATATATGGCCAGATCTTAGATCAAATGATTATTTGTATTCAACTTTGTGACTATTCCATTTTATCAAAAAAATCTAATGTAAAAAATTAAAATTTTTCATCAATTACTATATATGTATGATGGAAATTTGCACCTATTTTTATAAATATAATAATTATAATTAAAAATATTAAAATTTTATAACGTCTTTGTAAAAATTAATAAAAAGTATATAAAAAAATAAATTATAAATAATCATTCTAACGGTGAGTTCAACAAGTAACAATGTGCATGCAAGTTAATTAACAGAATACTAGTGTGTGTGTATATATAGCCGAATATATTATTTAACCTCTGAACTTCGATACAAAATCTTGTAGCACTCTAAATTTCATTTTTTGGAATAATTTCACGGCTTGTTACACTAAAAACAGTTGATTTTAAGGGTTTTTTTTTATTTTTATATGTAAAATATTAATTTGATATGTAGTTAATACAAATTTTTAGAATAATAACTTTACATATTTTTTATTTTTAATAAGTATTTAATCAATTTAATTTTATAAATTGAAATGTTTAATAGTCAAATAAAATATTTAATATATATAATTTTATAAGTTAAAATATTCAATGAGTCAAAATAAAAATTGAGGATGATATAAATATTTTTTTATGAGAAATACGAGGGTAAATTTATATATTCAACTATATATATACAAGTAAATGACAAAAAAAAAAAAAAAGCTTGAATCTTGACTGTTTTTGTAATTTTAGACAATTTTGGTGACGGAATTATTTTTTTTTTATTGCAATTATAGCCTATGTTAATTTGTCCGTATGATGTTGCAATCAGCGAGGTTCATATCTTCACATCATTACTGTTACATCATTGTTCCATGTCAGAAAAAAGAATCAAATAACTAAAAAAAGCCTAAAAAATTCTCATTTTTGAAATTTTAACTAATTTTTAAAATTTTCACAATTGAATTGAACTTTTAATTGTTTTTTAAATTTTAAAATAAATTATTTTGGGTTACGAGTAATATATTTTTAATTTCAAAATTTTCAATTTTGAGTAAATGAAAAATATACAGCATATGTATGTGTTATAGTTTATAATGTTTTTAGCATTTTGAAAATTAAATTTTTATTTTTGTACAATTTATTAATCATTATTTAAGTGAATGATTAAATAGTTAATTTTTAAATATAAATTTTACATGATAGAGTTATAAGTTGTAATTTGGCGAATTATTTAAGAAATTTAAATTTTACATGAATATTTATAATTAATTATGTACTTGCTTTCAAAATTTAAAAAAATTGGGCTAAAATGAAAAAAGAAGGAAAGTTCAAGCTTTCTTTCATAATTTACTTGTGATGCAGTGCTAATGTGTCAAAATGTGGATCACATTAGCAACTTGTACACATGGCTAAAGCTATAATTGCAACAGAAAAATAAGTTGGCCACCACAATGGCACAAAAATTAAAAGTATGGACTAAAATTATAAAAAAAACTAATATATTTTTAGAAAAATATATTATAAAGCATGGATAATATATTTTTTTAGTTTTTTTTTTATTTTTGTTATCTTTTATGTATATTTTTTTATCAAAAATTAATTATATTATTATGCGAATTGGTATAGCTCCAATTTATAATAAATAATTTACATATATTAACTGGGACAATGTGTGAAGTATGACTATTATTATTATTATTATTATTATTATTGATCAGCTTATAAAATAGGAATATCGAGATTCTAGATTTGATTAGATAGGTAGGCATCAGTAGTGGACCCAGCATAAATAGTCAGGGATTAAAAAATAATTTTATTTAATTATGAATGATAAAACTAAAATATATTTTTTAAAAAAAGAATTTGAGGTTAAAATTTTGGGTAGAAAATATTTTTGGAGAATTTAGATAATTGATGAATAGTAACTTTTAGTGTAGTAATATTAAGGTAAATGGAAAAATTATTTTTTGTGGAGTTGATTTAATGAATATGTGAAGAATTATTTAGTGAATATTTTGCATCTTAGGATGAGAATACCATGACCAAATCTAAGCTCTTCACTTGTCATTACCTAACGAATTAGCAACAAATAGATTTGTTGCTTAAGTCAACAACACTTATCTTAAGCTACCACTTTCTTTCTTCTTCCTCATTTTCAACGCCAACTCCCTCTCCTTCTCCACCATTTTTCTTTCAACTTCTCTGCTACCAAATTACACAAAACTAATCAAATTAGATCGTTAGTTTAGTAATAACACTTGAAAAATTAAAGGTGATGTTTGGTGAAAATAATCAAAGAATTTGGAGTTTGCAACTAAGACAAGTGAGTTGTGAATTTTGACTTTAAGAATTAATTTGTGAATTTCATAGCATATGTATGTTAGGTCATGCATCTTTATGCTCCATTTCCTTTTCTTTTCTTATTTCTTGATTTTGAATGTTATTTTTACCCCTTTGAAAAAGTTAGAGAACCGTTCTCCAAAGCTAAGGAGTAGAGTTTTCTAAGTTTCTATGAGTTTGTTAATAAGGTTACTGTTATTATATCTTTCAATTTCCAAGTTTTCAATTTTTAAGGTTTTATGTGAATTTTGGGGAAATTGTAAGTTTTGTGTAAATTGTTGGTTTTTGGTGATTGAAATGTGTAATTGGGCATAGATTAAGTATGGAAATGGGGTTGCTGGAAGTGGAGAGCATCTCCTCCTTCATCCACCGAGAGTAGCTGAACCTCGTCTAAGGAAGAGGTTTGTGCTACTCTTGCTTATTATGCTTAATTATGCTTCTAAAGTATTGTTAGATGAGTAATTATATTATGGTTAAATTCTCTATTATGAAATTTTAGTTTGTATGATTTGAAATAAGTGTTATTAACTTGAAATTATGTTTATTTGGAAGGGAAAAATTCCTCCACTTTGTGAACATGTAGGGGCCAAACCACCCTAGGGTGTGGTAAGGCTTGATTTTCACTTTTTTTTTTTTTTTTTAAGTTGGTTTTAGTTCCTTTATGATATATTAAGTATAAACTTTGAATATGTAAGCTTTGAGTTTCATAAGTATGAAATTTGATAAATTCCATAGGTTGTAAGTTTAAGAAAAATTGGAAATAAGTGTTTAAGTTATGAAATATATTAAAATGTACTGGTTTATGAGCAATAATATGAATTACGGTGAAATAATATGATTTTGGACTCTTGTATGCTTCGGTTGAAAATGTGGTATGATTTGATTTGATTCAATTATGTAAAATGAGCATGCTCGACTTCGATGTCATTATATTATTAAGCTATGGTCATATGCTAGGCTCTGGAAATCTTACGTTTAAGTGGGCGCACTTCATATGTATAAGTAGGCTCTTGAAGTTTTTACGATATGGTTGATGACTTAAGTTCAAATATGATATGTTATGGAATTTAATCTATATATGTTTCTCCTAGTGTATATGGGCCCTAAAGGAATATTGTAAGGAATGTAAGACTTATTTAAATATTTAAAATAATATTGCTTATGTTTAAATTGGAAGGTAATATGTTTTAAATGAGCATTTTATATGTTTGATATATTATTAGTTTATGGTTATATTTTCTTATGATTTATGTTTTAAAGTATTTTTATATTATTGATATATTATGATTTTACATCTAAATATTTTCATATGTTTTATGTCTTCAGTATGTTGCTTATGCAACATTGGTTTTTTATAAGCTTATGAACACCACTGAGTGATATATTCAGCTTGTTGATTTTTTTATCACATGCAGATTAAGGACAATGGATGTTGCTTGAATGCCAGAAGAGTAGCATTAAAAACGAAGACATATTTTTGGTAGAATATATACTTAGAATATATAGCATGTAAATCTATTAATTAAGGAAATGTAATAATTAGATTATATAATTAAGTAAGTTGGTTGTAACTCATAGTTTAAATGAGTGTATGGAATATTTTCTAAGATTGGTTGATATAAATTGTGGTATTAGAGTGTTTGTATGTTTGGGGATTATAGAAGTGTTTGTAACACTGTGTGTTAAATTGGAGTTCGATGAAAGTACTTTGTTTTTATTTGCTTTAGCAAGTTCAGCTTTTAGAAAAAACTTTTGCAGTTTTTCTATAGTAATTTCCTAAAGCATTTACTAAAATAGTTATTTTCAAAAAAACAATACTTGCTAAATATATGACTACTTGATCACTTCTAATTTATATCACTATCTGTATGTTAGCTAAGACGGTGTTCTGGTACAAAATGCAATGCTCGCCGTCTGATTTTTTGGGATTGGGCAGCGAGTATTACATTTATTGATATCACAAAAATTGTCCGTTTTGAATCAAGCCACCTCCATCCCATACTTGATTGGCAAGATCCGAACGGTTTTATCCCTTTGAGGACATCTAATAAAATTAGAAGAACTCTGGGATTAAGCATGTTCGCTTCATGAAAATTCTAGAATGCGTGACCTCCTGAAAAGTCTTCATTTCACCTACGAGACAAAACCGTATAGATCTTATCGATTCAATATGCGACGGAGCTGGCTTGATTCAAAGCGTACAATTCCTTTGATAGTTGGAGTCAAGGCGTGACAATGGATTTATAAGATAACATCTAATAAATTAGAAATAAATTTAACATTTATATTTAAAATGATTTTTATCATTTATATCTAAATCTTATATCTAATAATTAAATTTAAAAATTAATATTCATTTATAATAATTATCTATATCTATATTTCAATTTTAAAATTTTAAAATTTTAAAATTTTTTTCTTTCTTTCATAAAATCACTTAAGATATCTAAATAAAATATACATCATCAACTTATATAGTATTCAAATAATTTTACAAATTAATTTAAAACGTTATATTTGCATCAGTAGCAAATTATAATTGGATAAAATATATTGAGTTTTCAAAAATTAAATAGTAATTAACACTTACCCTTTTATTTATGTAAAACAATTGTGATCTATAAATAAAAACTTAAAATTTTGAAAATTTAAACAAACTTAGTTTAAATTTATTTCTATCTTATTTTTATTATTCATTTAGTATAGAGTTATAAATAAAATTATTTAAAAAAAAAACAATATATAATAAATAAAATAATCCGCGCAATGCGCAAAGAGTTCGCCTTGTTAATTATAAAATAAGATTCAAGTTGTAGACAAATGTATTGGTTGAATTTTAACTTTTGTTCCTTTCCTTATTGGCAAAATCCGTAAATCTCCAATCTTTGTTTGCTCCCTCATCTCGTCATTTCATTTCTTGTTTGCTTTTATGTCAAGCATCTTTGTTTTGTTTTGAACCACAATATGAGTGTTTTTGAATTTCTGCAAATAGGATTTGGATGCTTTTCATTGGTAATTTCATTGTTCATTAGGGCTGACAGTGACAAAAAAGAAGGATTTTGTGGTTTGAGCTTATACAATACTGGCAGCATATCTATGTTATGTTATGCACATTAAGTATATTTATTTATAATTATAGAGATATTGTGATAATATTTTAAAATAGATAATTTAATTAAAAATATATTTTATAATTTAAATTACTTTTAATTTTATATTTATTAACTTTGTTGAAAATTATTTAAATTAAAGAACATCTATTTCAAATTCAAAACATTAGACTAATTATATAAAAATTAATGTCTATAACAAAATTGAAAGAAAAGGAAATATATATTAAAAATCATTGATTTTAATTTATTTTTGAATTAATAAATTTTCTTAGATGATATTAAAAATAATAAAACAAAAAAAAATAAAATGGAGAATAGAAATTCAATCATAAACATAAATATATCATTTTTAATGATAATTTCATATAAATCACTTTCTTTTATGATTTATTAAATTTTTCCTATTTTGATAGAGTAATAAGAATTAAAAATAAATAAATCAATGTCGAAAAAAATTATTTCAACATTATTGAAATTGCAAAAAAAAAAAATTATCTTATCAAACATCAAACAGCATTATTGAAATGACCTAGTAATAAGCAATTAATGTAATTCAATATATTATCATTAAAATTAATAAAAATAATTATATATTGCAATTTCAAGACAAATGATATTGAAACGTTTTGATATTCATCGTTAATATTAATAAATATTTTCAACATTAACTTTCATTATCATTCTTCTAAATATAAAAATTTTCATTCATAATAATAAATGATAATCGTGATTGACTACCAATGTTATAATAATATTAATTTAAAAGATAAGTTATAATATATATTAATATGATAATCAACACCAATATTATGATAACTTTTAATTAAAAAATATGTTATAATATGATGATAATTTTCATTATTTATACATATTAATATGATAATTGAATGACAATAAAAATCAATACTATGTGATTTTAATTGAGAAAGATAGGTTATAATATTATAATAATTATAATTATTTACTAATATATATATTAATTATAATAATTAAAAAATAATTAATATCAATATTTATATAACATTATAATTAATAATTAAATTCAATGTGGAATTATCAAAATTTAAGAGTTCTGTGTGATATTATAATTCTATGTGTCATCTCTAAGAATTTTATATGACAAGAGTAAGGAAAGAACATTCATTTAAAAAATGTCACCTCCTAATTTCTTGAAAAAAAATATTTACTTTATATATATGATAGTCGTTGATTTGCGCTTCACATGCAGTGCTTAAATTAATATCAAAATATTAATTAAATAATATAAAATAATTTAAAATTTTCAAACTCATAGTAATTTATATAGTTAAAATAATTGTAAAAAAATTTTTAAAATATATTCAAGATTAAATCAAATTGTAGAAAAATAAAATAAAATACTAAAAAAAATTAGAAAGATGAAAGGAGTCAGCATCTAGAATTTTACTTTTGTTTATATTTTAGTTGAATAATTATTATTATCAAATTATTAAAATGTTTGAAATTAGGGTGCTTTCGTCTTTTGTCTGAGAGTGCTTTCGTCTTGTCCATGACAAGTTACTTTTTCTACTCTAGTTTGTAATTTCTTTGGGTGTTTTATGGCAAATGAAGACAATGTTTCAATGGAGACGGGTCACTTATCTATAGATGAGGATGTTCACAATGGTTTGGTCTTTGGTCCTGAGGGGAAGCTCCAAGAACAAGACGATTTCTCATTATGTCTAGTGGGTTGGTTCCTGACGAAGAAGGTGATTAATTTTCGAGCGATGAAGCAGACCTTTGCATCGTTATGGCGGCCTTTTATGGGAATGGCAGTGCGGGAGGAGGTGGGTGGGTTGTATGTTTTTGAGTTTTATCATGAGGTGGATGTCGATCGGGTCTTGAAGATGTGCTTGTGGACTTTTGATAACCAACTCTTGCCTCTGGACCGTCTGGCTGGTCAAAATCATCCTTCTGAGGTGCCCTTATTTCATACAATGTAATGGGTTCAAGTGCATAGCCTCCAGTCTGGGTTTATGTCAGAAAGAGTGGCAGCGCGAATTGGCAATCACCTAGGGTAGTTTGTGGAAGCATACCCTAACAAAAGGGTACATTGCACTCATACATGCGTCTTCGATACAAGCATGATGTGCGTTAGCCATTGGTGAAAGATCGGAGGCTACAGAGAGTTGATGGGGAGTGGTTTACTGTTTCTTTCAAATATGAACAGTTACACAGTTTTTATTTTCAATGTGGTTTTCTAGGCCATACTGAATGATTTTGCAAGTGTTTACTGGATAAAAAGCAAGGGCCTGTGGAGCGTCAGTTTAGTGCTAATTTACGAGCACCTAGTCATCGGAATCAGCTACATATTGGAGACCGGTGACTACAAGAGGACTCAGCGTAAAGGGTGGTGGACGAATGGCTCGCGCTGATTTTGGTAATTTCAAAAATCTCAGCGATCATGTTTTTTCTATTTTAACCAATATCATTGCTACTATAGAGATAAGGGGAGAGAAAGGTTGCAAGGATTTAGCTATCACTAGTGATAGTATCTAGGCAGATTTGGTTCCTGTTCTAAATACTAGTGTTGCGGATGGGATAGTGATTCTGGACTCCAAGCATCGTAGGATGGCCCTGGGCTCACATTATTCTAAGTCTATTACCCAGCAAGAGACGGCTACTGAGGGTAATTTCCAAGTCCAAGTTATTGGCGAGTATCGGGTCCCAAGCCCGCCTGCAAAAATGAGTTGCCTCAACTGGAACTGTCGTGGGCTGGGCAACCCACGGGAATTTCATACTCTTTGGGAGTTGGTTCAAGATAGGAAGCCTCATTTTATTTTTTTAATTGAAACTTTATGTAATTCAAATAAAATTCAAGAAATAAAATCATTGTTACATTATGATGACTGTATTTCGATTGATAGTGAGGGCCATAGTGATGGGATTACTTTACTTTGGAAATATGCTACGTCAGTTTCATTAATTGGATTCTCTTCTAGATTTATTAAAGGTTGAGGTAGAGGTGGTGGAGCAGGTGGGTCGTTGGAGAATAACAGGTTTTTTATGGGGAGATGAATAGGAATCGTAAGCATGTTTCCCAGCAACTTCTTCATGCTCTGTCTTTGCACAGCTCCCTTCCATGGGTTTATCTCAAGGATTTTAATGACATTTTAGTCTCTAATGAGAAGAAAGGTGGTCGACCTCAACCTGAATTTTTAATGAGGGGTTTCCGTGATGCAGTGACGGATGTGGGTCTCTATGAAATTCCTATATTAGGTTATCCTTTTACTTGGGAGCAAGGGCGAGGGGGAGAGTCTTGTATTGAAGAGAAACTTGATAGAATCTCTATAAATGCAAAGTGAAAGAATTTTTTGGCACAGCTAGAGGGGTCGTGTTAGAGTTTTCCTCTTCAAATCATTTACCCATCTTTTTGGAATTGTGGCTTTTTTCCCCATGTTCTTATGTCCGAAAATTCAGATTTGAAAATAGTTGGATTCGTGAAAGAGGTTGTCGTGCTATTATTGCCAAGAGTTGGTCTGCATGTCTGTTTGCTACTGTTCTTTCCAAGCTAGATAGTTGTTATAGAGCTCTTTATGCATGGGGAGCTGATTTGCGACAGCTACATAAGCACTAGATGAAGAGGTGTAAAGATAATATGGCCCCTCTTCGAGGTTCCTGGTGCTCATCTGACATTCATAATTTTCTGGCGGCTAAAGCTCGCTTTCATGAGTTACTGTTTCAGCGAGAGTTGCATTGGAAGCAGCGTGCGAAGGAACATTGGTTGAAGGAAGGTGATTCTAATACAAGATTTTTTCATGCCATGGCATCTCATAGACAGTGGAAAAATAAAAATTGATAAGTTGAAGGAAGATGTGGATTTATAAAGGGATTGGAACTGAAACTTTGCAGGGTTGATGATATACTACTTTTCGGGTTTATTTACTACCTCTCAATTTGATTCTACAGTTGTTCTAGATAAAATCCATACTGTTGTTTCGACTTATTAGAATGAGTTTCTTTTTAACTCCTTTTTCAGCTGAGGAATTTAAAATGGCTGTCTTTTTTATGAAGTCGGATAAATCGCTGGGTTTGGATGGCTTTAGACCTGCCTTTTATCAGAAACATTGGGATATCAGGGTGTTGATGTGGTACAAGCTTGTATTGGGTTTCTGGAGGCAGGGGAGTTTCCAACTCAGTTTAATGACACTGCAATAGTCCTTATTCCAAATAAGGCATCGCCAAAAACCTTGGGAGATCTGCATCCCATTGCTCTTTGTATTGTGTTTTATAAAATCATGTCCAAGGTGCTGGCGAATAGAATGAAATTTATCCTTCCTTCGATTATTTCAGATAACCAAAGTGCTTTTATTGTGGGTAGAAGCATTCAAAATAACTGTATTCTTGCTTTTGAGGTCATGCATTTTTTACACAGGAAAACGCTAAGGATAGAAGGCTTTGCTGCTTTGAAAATGGATATTAGTAAGGCTTATGACCGTATGGAGTGGTCTTTCCTTAAAAATGTAATGTGGCGTATGGGTTTCTCAGTGCATTGGGTTAATCTTATCACGTACTATACTTCTACAGTGCATTACTGGATAGTGCAAAATGGTCAGGAGTATGGGCCTATAGTTCCAGCTCGAGGCTCATGTCGAAGGGATTCGCTTTCGCCGTACTTGTTTATAACATGTACAAAGGGTTTATCCTTGCTTATACAGTTTTATGTACGGAGGCGTGATTTGCTTGGCTGCTGTGCTTCTCATGGAGGTCTAGTAATTAATTTTCTTTTCTGTGTCTTATTTTTTTAAAGCAAAAGAATAAGAAGCCATACTTGTTAAATAGATTTTGGAGTGGTATGGTGAAGTATCTGGTCAGCTCATTAATTTCGCAAAATCTTCTATTATTTTTAGCTCTAATTTATCAATTGGTGAGCGGCAATCTGTTTGCTTTGTTATTGGTGTGGTGGAGAGTGATGGTTAAGGCAAATATCTTGGTTTGCCTTCAAAGGTTTGGTGGAATAAAAAGGAAGTCTTTTAATTTGTCAAAGACAGGGTCTGGCAGCAGTTAAATTCTTGGAATCGGCGAGCCATTTCTCGTGCTAGAAAGGAGGTTCTTCTAAAAACAGTATTGCAAGCTATTCTAACTATGTGATGTCTTTATTTCTATTGCCTATACTCTTTGTGAAGAGCTGGAAAGGATAATGACTACTTGCTGGTGGAGTAAGGAAGTGAATAAAACCAAAGGAATTCATTGGTTGTGCTGGAGAAGGGAATTTAATGTTGCAATGTTGGATAAGCAAGCCTGGAATCTTATTTCTAAGCCTCATTCCTTGGTTTCTAGAGTTCTCAAGGCGAAGTATTTACCAATGTTTTCTTTTCTTGATGTTCCTTTAGGCAACAATGTGAGCTATATTTGGCGAAGTATATGGGAGGCACATAAGTTGATCAAGAGGGTTGCTTATTGGCGTGTAAGAGATGGGAGTCAAATTTTGGTTTGGCATGATCCTTGGCTACTTAACAGTGATTCTTCATATGTTTCTTCGCTTAGACCTATCGATACTTCTATTACTATGGTTTCTGATCTTATTGTTGATCTCTTCTCTCTTTTATTTTTAATGAGAGGGATATGTAGGCTATTATGCCCATTCCTTTAGCTCATACGAGTTTGTTCGATCTGATTTATTGGAAGTTTGAAAGGAAAAGGGGTTTTCTCTATTAAGAGTTCTTATTGTGCCTCATTGCGCTCAATATGGCTGTTTTTGTAACACCATAAAATTTCAAATATTAAAATAATATTTTATTTGGACTTGATAATGATATTAAGCATAATTAATATTTATGGGGTTAATTAGATTTTATATGATTAATCTTAATTAATTAAAGTTAAGATATAAATTTTTCATGACAAACTAAGTAATGAATTATTGGTGAATAGTAATTTACCGGTCTGTGAATAGTACCACTAGTCTTGAAATTTGTATTATTTCGGTCCGAAAAAAAATTACTATTGATGTCTTTTATTTTATTTAATATATTTGAAGTATGTTTGTATGTCTCTTCAAGTCAACCACCACTTTCCATAATTTCTCTTCTTTCTTCTCCATTTGGTGCGCCACTCCTCTTCTTTCCATCATATTTATTTCAATTTCTTACTACTAAACTACTACTAAACCACCAAATTAAATCAAAGTCTAGTAATAAGACTTGTAGAATTAAGCATAAAAGAGTGGTATTTGGTGATAAAACTCAAGAATTTAGAGTTTATTATAAGTTCAAGTAAGTTATGGTTTTTGACTAATGATTTAATTAAGTAATTCATAGCTTAGATATGTTAGATTAGGCACTAAATCATGTTTCAACTCCATCTTTGATAATTTCCATGATTTTGATATATAATTTTTGCTATTTGAAGAGGTTGGAGAGTCATCCTCTGAAGACAAAGCGAAAGCTAAAGTTTAATCTTTCTAAGCTTATTTGAGCTTGCCTTTAATGTTAGTGCAAGTATTTCTCCATTTCTCTTTCATTTCTTTAAGTTTTCAATTTTTAGGTTTTATGTGAAATTTTAATTACTTTCATGAAATGTTAGAATTTATTTGTTTTAATGTGATTTGGGATGGTTTCTAAACATGGTAGCATGCTTAATTGAGAATGGAGGCAATCCCTCTCTCTTCATCTTAAGAGACCCAACCTATTTGAGTGAAGGGCTTGAATCTTCTTTTGATTTCTTTGTTTAATTTTGCTTCTAATTTAATGTTTGATAAGTATGTACTGTGTAGTAGATTACTACTTTTTATTCTAAGTCTATTATGAATTTTTACAAGACTTAAAGAAATGTTTAATCATGTAAAAAATGAGTTTTATGTTTAAATTATGAATGGTAAAGGTTTTAATGTTTTATTTAAGTGCTTTAAGCTTTTAAATGGTGGTTTAAATCTTTATATTTTATTTTAATATTTAAGAATTTTATTAAACTTAAAGAATGTTAAGTTATATAAGTATATATTAGGAAAAGTAAGCTTTGATGGTGTAAGTATGAAAAATTGTGAATTTTTCCTAAGTTGTAAGTTTATGATAATTTGAGAAAATGGTGTTTTGGATAACAATTAAATATATAAATATTTTTGCTTGATTTTGATTCCAAAAGTGTTGTATAATAAGTAATTGTATGGTGGTTTGAATCTCCACTTGTACTACTAATGTTTATGAATTTTATAAGACATAAAGAAGGTTTAATTCATGTAAAAAAAAGAGTTTTAAGGTTAAAGGATTATGGATTTAAGTTTTAATGATTTTTATAAGTATTTTTTACTAATAATTATGCTTAGTTTGAAAGAAGGGAACTCCCTTTGTGTTCATGAAGAAGCCAAACCACCCTATGATGGTAAGGCTTGATTTTCATTTCTTGTGAGTTGGTTTTAGTCCTTTGATATTAAATTAAGCATATAATTTGAATATGTAAACTTTGAATTTCATAAGTACGTAAAGTGGTAAATTTTACAAGTTATAAATTTTAATGAAGTTGGAAAAAATATGTTTAAGTTAAATAAATGTTTTGAAATATAAGTTTTGATGCATAAGTATGAAAATGTGAAAATATTATTAAGTTGCAAGCTAAGCGAATTCAAAGGTAAAAAAATATTTAAGTTATGAAATGATTTATGATGAGAAGCTGTATAAGAAATATTATAAATTAAGATGAAAGATTTGATTTTGGGGTCTTGTTTACTTTGGTTGAAATGTGGTATGATATGATTTAATTATATAAGATGAGCATGCTCGGTTTTGATACAATTATATTATTAAGCTATAATCATATATTAAGCTTTAGATGCCTCATGTTAAGCGGACGCGCTTATTATGTATAAGTAGACTTTTGAAACCCTTACGATATGGTAGACGACCTAAGGCCAAATATGATATGTTTTGGAATCCAATTTATTTATATTTCTCTTAAGTGTATCTGAGCCCTATGCAAATATTGTAAAAGATATAAGATTGAATTTTTATGATATTATTTATGTTTAATTAAATTAAAGATATATATATATATATACACAGAAAAAGTATTTTATCAAGTTTATGTCTTTAATTGACATTTTTATATGATTGATTTATTAAGATTTCATACCTATGTATTTTTCTATATTTTATGTTTTAAGAATATTGTTTTTGTTTAATGAAAGAAAAGTTATAAATTTTTAAATGGATATTTTATATGCTTAATATTGTGTTATTTTATGATTATGTTTTTCTTATGATTTATGATTTAAGGAATATTTTTATATGATAGGTATTTTGATTTTTTTTATCTAAGTATTTTTATAAGTTTAATGATTTAAGAATGTTGTTTGTGCAACATTAATCTTTTATTTGTTATGAGCACCTCAATATTTTTATATACTTAGCGCATTGATTTTATCACGCATAAGTTAAGGACAATGAGTGTTGCTCAAAGATTGACCATGTAGCATCAGAGGTGAAGAATATATTTTGATAATAGAGATTTGTTAGTATGTATTGTAAAACATATGACATGTATAAATTAAATGGTATATTGAGTATGTAAAGTATCTAAGTTATGAATAATAAGTGAGTTAATTGATTAACATAAAAACATATTTTATGGACGAATGTAGAATTGTAATCTAAGTTAGAATGTATATTAGAACCATAAATGCGATGATATTAATATAATGAGTTGGCATTATTGATTGTTATGTGGAATTATAAAAGTGCTTTTGAGATATTGAGTTGCTTATGGATTTTGTTGGGATTTAGTGGTTAATAATATAAGTGTTTTATTTTCACTTAATTTAACAAGTTCAGATTTTAGAAAAAACACTTGCAGTTTTTCTGTAAGAATTTCTTTAAATTTTTATTTTCAAAAATATTTACTTGCCTAACTCCAAAACATTTAAAAAAAACCACTTACTAATCATTTGAACACTTAGCCACTTCTAATATATAATAAGATTTATAAATTAGTTAAGACGGTGTTCCGACACGGCATGTAGCACACGCTATCTGATCTTTTCAAAGATTTATAAGGTTCATGCTTCAATGATTCTTATGCTTTGTTGGGCTCTTTGGACTAATCGTAACTCGGTTGTGTGGCAGTAGAACAACGGGTCTCCTAGCTCCACTTTTCATAGGGCTCGGCGTTTTCTTGATCAGTGGCAGCAGGTTTGTCAATCTGACACAGAGTTGTGCTTAACTCGTCCCCTAGTTATCAATAGCAGCATCCTCCACCTGGATTTATTAAAATCAACGTTGACACCGCAACTGGTTCTGTGGGAGGTAGGATTGGGATGGATTTTGTTGCGCGTGACTCTGGCAACAGGTTTGTTGCAGCTAAGACTATGCAGGTTGTGGGGTTTTATGATGCTATAATAGCTTAGATTATTGCCATTAGGAAGGCCTTGAGTTGGATAAAGTTAAGACAATGGCAACACGTTATTATTGAATCGGATGCACAGGTGGCTGTGCTGGTAGTGAATAATAGCCATTATATAGATTATTCAGCTTATAATCTTTTAGTAGATGAGTGTAAGTTTCTATTTCGAGAGATTCCGTTTTCTTCTTGTGTGTATCGTCATAGGTCTGTGAATTAGTCTGCCCATGTTCTTGCAAAGGTGGCTCATTCGGGTACTTTGCTTTTTGAGTAATGAAGTTCTCACAGTTGTGTTAAAAAAATATTTTTATAATTAAATATATTTAAAATCTCAAAAAAATATAATTTTTTTTTTAGATTTTTAAAAAGGATATACAATAAAAGAAGAATTCTTGAAATATTTTTATATAAATTTCAATTATAAAAATTTATATTTCTATTTATGTATTGTCTTACTACTTTCATTAATAATTCTTTACTACTCACATGATGTTTAAGATTTAAAATCATTAATAGAATTAATATAAAATAAATAAACAAATAAAATTAATTTAAATTAAATTTGATGTGAGAGTATTGATTAAAATTTAATTAATAGGATGTATTAAAATCATATTTAAACACTATAAATTGATTAGGATTTAATTAATAAAATGTGATAGAGCCATATTTAAATACTGATTTGCAAATATAACAATGTTTGGCCAAAAAATATTATAATGTTTTGTACTATAAAACATCCCTGCAATTGAGACATTAAAGCAAATTATGAACGACGACAGCAAAATAGCTCAGTAGTACAATCAATAATTGGCATATAGCAGAGGAGATAAGAAGAAATTAGAATTATTGACCAATAAAGAACAAAACAAAATAAAACTATCGTTGTTATATAGTGCACAGTATTATCTCAGTTCATAAAAGCCATAAAAAAAAATGACTGAACCACGTTATATATTAATTAAGGAATAGGAGTTGTAATTTGACTAAAATTGAAAAATTATATTCCAACGCATCTGTATATTATATATAATTATAATTTCTTAATAAATATGCACAATCATGTAATAATTAAAAATTTTTAATCTATTCAAATAAAAATATATTGAAACACTCGATTCCCTAACCTTATATGTTACTTTTTCACGTACCGAGTCATACTAAAAAAATTGTTCTATGTATAACATTTATCTCTTGAAAATTTTTAATTTTTTTCTTTCCTTTGTCTATATCCTTATTTTATTTTTCAAAATTCTCTATCTCTATTTATTTTTGAAAAAAATTAAATTTTTTAAAAATAATTAGGCTTTGAAAAATTTTAAATTATTGCTCATTTATATCTCTTTACTTAAATATATTTTCAAATTTATTTAAGTTATATATGTTAAATTGAACTAAATTTTTTTTTGGATTAATATATATTTAGTAATTTTTAATTTATTTTTCTATATTTTTGGAATTAATATTTAATATAAATAGTTTAATTATGTTTTTATTAAATAATTAAATAATAAGTAATATTTATCTATATATTATCTATTTGAATAGTAAAAAAATTTTATCTTATAAAATGATGTTTGAATTATATATTTTAACTAAAATCTAAACATTATTCATCAAATTTTATAATTAGTAAATAAATTAATGGCATCGCAATTTCTATTAAAAAAATAAAACACAATTGTAAAAAGATAAATTATTTTAGATAACGTATTTA
Source organism: Jatropha podagrica (assembly GCA_947857235.1). Lineage (NCBI taxonomy): Eukaryota > Viridiplantae > Streptophyta > Magnoliopsida > Malpighiales > Euphorbiaceae > Jatropha > Jatropha podagrica. The sequence goes on from CANUEP010008801.1 coordinate 26,160, forward strand.
TCAAAATAATATCTATAAAAAATATTTTCTTTAACGCTAATAAATTAATATATTAATGTAATTTATTTTTTATTACAAAACAATTAATAAGTAATATATACGCTTACGGATATGATTTTTTAAAAAAATAAGACATCCACGCGCTTAGAACACACTACACTAAATAAACAATATATTGATATTTCAAGTAAATATACAACCATTTATGACAAATCATAAATATAAAATAAAATAAACTTAATTTCTTATTTCAATAAAATAAAAATAAATTAAAAAAAATTCATTTCATTTTTAATTTGTAATTAAAAAAATCTTGATTGATTAGCTTGGTAAATGAAATAGTCTCATACGTTAAAAATTAGGTTGTACGGATACAGGACACGAGATATAAGAACATAAGAAAGACGATAATCTATTATATATATATTAAGTACGAATTGGGGAAAATGTTGGGTCCCTAAAAGGCTTGTACATACTCTAATTAATAAAAAATATTATTAAGTATAATTTAGTTTTATTATAAAAGATAACTTTTAATTTTATTAATATTTTATTTGCAATAAAGATAATTTAATCCTATTTTAATTAATAAATTTTTAATTCTATTATGATTAGAAATATAATTTTATTTTCCTATTCTAGTTATTATTATTATAGTTTTAATCTAATCCTATTATTATTATTATTATTATTATTATTATTATTATAAATTTAATCTCGTTTTAATTAAAAATTTATTATTTAATACCATTCTAATTAGAAATTTATTCTATCATACCACTATATATAAGTTTAGTTTTAATTATTTTTCGCTATCAAGAATTTATTGCTTTTGACTACCAATAATTAATACTTCAAGTTTTTACTAATTTAAAATTATTAAGTTTGTAATCATGTCTTCTTTTTATGGTAAATATTAATTCTCTCTATTTATAAATTAATCAAATAATTTATCTATATTTCTTATAATTTAGTAATCCCACGTCCTTTTTATTTCTATTTAGAGTTATAGATTTATATATTCGTCACTTGATGAAATACCGTATTTAATAATAATAATAATAATAATAATAATAATAATAATAATAATAATAATAATAATAAATCAGATCTTTTACGCAAGCCTTTTGTTTTTTTGGATCCAGCTAGTTACAATATTTAATTTGTTAATATGAAACTAACTTAATTTGATTTAAAATAATAAAATTTGATTTGAATTTCCTCTAGATTCCAATGTATTAACCGGAATGAAAAAATTAATACTTGCATAACATGTGAAAGTATTTTCTCTAGATTGTGATGTACTCAATGTATTAGTAAACTGTTGTAACTATCATACATATAGAAAATTTTTATAGAATATGATTAAATATATTTCTCTAGCTATCATTACATAATAAAAAAATATTTTTTTTGCTTCCTCATGCTTTATTTTATTTATTTTTATTGATGCAACAAGATAAATTATTTTAATTTTTTATTTTAAAAATTATACATGATGATTCAATCGACACTCTTGAAATAGGCAAAAAGAATGGAGTCTCAGATTATTAGTATTAATTAAGATTAACCTTTTAAAATTTTATAGGTAATTAACCAACATTGGAAAGATAAGAAAGATGTTGTTTATTGATTCTAAGGTAAATACTTTGTTTAATTATTAATTTTGTGAAAGAATTAGATTTTATTTTATTTTATTAATTATGGTTAATTTTTTTTACAGAAAATTTAAATTTTAGCTACTATCTTTAATGAAGTAATAGAATATTTCGAAAATTCTTTAGAAGTTGAGAAGACCTATCTTATTACTAATAGATGTGTTAGAGTAGTTCATGCTTTTTATTCTAATGTTTATAAGAGGTTAGAGTTGAACATCAATAAATATATCATGTTAAAAGAGCACGAAAGATCAATTCCAAAAGAAATCTTCCAATATAAGTTCAATAATCCAATGATGTGAAAGAATATGCAAGGGAGAATAAGACAAAATCATTAGGTTTGTTTGACACATTTATAATTAATTAAAAATCTATTACTTATATTATGTTATATAATCTTATTAATTAAATTTATTATATTTTTCAAATATTTTAGCAATTATTATCTGTCACGACTCAAAATCGTGGGCCGGACCGGCACTAGGACCTAGGTAAACTTAAAGCCCCCGAGGCCGTAGTAAGCCTAAACTATTAGAACTCATTCCCATTATCATTTAACTAATGGAATAGTAAGCCCATATTACGAAATTATTCATATGATAATCAGAGTTAACAATTCTGACTCAACCTTAATATTAAAGACTGTTCACATCTTAGGCCCATATCCATTTAATAAAAATATTTTCTCATGCAATATTTATTTATCATAATATGATAAACTATTCCTATCACATAGTCTCCAAATATTCAAAAGGAAATACTTCACAATTTATTTATAATCACATGAATGTTTCCTTTTACATAACCAAATAGTATTTAAACACCCTAACTGCGGAGTTAAATAAAGAGTGCGGAAATCACAAATATTAATAGTAGTTTATACTAACATGTTCGAATCTCTGCGAAGAAAGAAGCAAAGTCTCACAAACCAACAGTACTTTTATTCCTTGAAAAATTTTTGTGGGAGAGGGTGAGTTTTACTAAACTCAGTGAATAATAATAAATAATGCAAACCCATACATTCAAGCAGTATGCTTTCACAATATAATAAATGACATACTTCACAAGCACGTGTCATACATCAGCATCTTCAAACAAATCACATTCAAATATTCACAACATGTAGAAATTAGTCAGTGAAATCACAAATCTACCTATTAGCCCCAGGCCAATTCCATAATAATAATAATAATATATAATAGGAAGCCGATCCCCCATACTTGGCCCACTGATTCATCCATAATGACACACGTCGTCTCAATTTTCACCCAGATACAAAAGCACATAATTTCACATTACAGTTATTCACAAATATATTCAATACAATAAATACAACTTATGAATGTAATTAAGGGCGAAAATTATATAAATTTATAGAATCAAAATATTATATATCAAATACTAAGATTATAGAACTGAGATATTATATTTGAAAAATGAATGATATAATATAGCAATAGAATTAAGAAGTGATTCGTAACAATATAAGGAATATATGGTATGCATGTGAAATGCATGTATGCAGAATAGTGTGCATCATTTATTATTACTCACAGTGACCGCAGAATACTATTCAGATCTATTCTGGGTTCTGATTTGGAGGAACAGTAGATGAACTCGGTTGATCTAAGAACCACATATAATAAGAAAATATAATTAGATACTGATTCCCTTAATTAAAATATTATTTTAATAAACCTAGCTGTTTATTTTATTTTTCTGACTAAATTTCTATTAATTTACTATATAATCTTACTATTTACCAACAATTAATTTATTCACTTATTTTGTATCTAGTCTAGATATCAGTTCCAAATATTTTACTACAAAATATATTTATACTCCAAATTATATTTTAACACCAATAATAATAATAATTCATTTAATCAACTAATTAATTAATTCTACTCTCTAATATACTCCATTTACTAAAAATCCTTCAAATATACCCATTAATCCTTAATAAAAGAATTTTCATAATTTTAGAGTCTTAACGCTAACTAATTAATTTGCTAACCTTCAAAATCAATTAAAATTCTAAAATTACTCTTTAATTACCCAATTCATCAATTAATTTATTTTATCCAATTCTCCAATTAATCACCAATTACATAACTAATTAATCAATCAAAAATACCATAATCAATATTTAACATCCTATAATCAAATTAACTCCTATAAATAATATAATTATATACTAAAATCAATAAATCAACATATAATCCAACGATCAATAATCTACCAAAAATTCCAACAATATATCTCCTCGATATAACAAAATTAACCAAATAATAATTTAACCTCCTATAATTAATTAACCACTATAATTATTCAATTTAACTAATTAACTATCAATATCACTCCTAAAAATAATTAAATCCACCAATAACACAAAATCAAATAATAATTCATCAACCTCCTAATTAATAAAATTAATCCATCAAAATAGCAAAATTAATTATTAATATCCTAAAATCAATTTAACCTCAATAATTCCAATTAAAATTTATAATTTCAACCTATAACCAAATAATCAATTAACTACCTAATAATTTATCAAAAATTAACTAATCAACTACAATTATTCCTCAAATATTAAAATTTCTCCAAATAATATATAATCCGTAAATTAATCTACTAACCAAAATAATTAACTACTCAATTACCTAACAATATCCAATAATCAAAATCCTATCAATTAACCATAATATTAAAAATTCACTCAAACCATATAATTCACAATTAATCAACCAAAATAATTATCTCATCAAATAATAAAATTATTCAACCAAATATTGTAAAATTAACAACTAATTAACCAAAAATTTAACTAATTAAAATTCTAGAATCAATACCCAAAATTCTCAATTTTTCCGGTAATTCTCGAACCGGAGGAGGAGGAGGCGGTGATCGGAAGCAAGCTGGGCTTTCTGCCAAGGTCGCGCGGAGGAGCTGGAGTTGCTGGCTGTGGCGCGACGCGAAGGACAGAGCTGCTGGAAGCAGTGGCGCGACGAGGAGAGGAGCAGCTGCTGGAGTCGCTGCAGGTGAGAGAGACAGAAGCAGAAACGTTCGCGCGAAGAAGAAAGGAGGAGCTGGTCAGTCGCGCGGTGGAGAGAGGAGCTGCAGCTGGAGGAGCTGGCGTCGGGCTGCTGCTGCTCGTGAGAGGGAGGAGGCGGCGCTGCTGCTGTTGGTGGTCTGGCAGTTGCAGCGGCAGGGAGAGGAGAACACAGACACAGGCGCAAGGAAGGAAGAAGAAGAAGAAGAAGAAGAAGAAGGAGGAGGAGCTGTGGCCGTGCAGGTGGCCTGTGGCAGCGCAGGGAGAGGAAGAGGAGGATGGTGGCTGCTGGAGGAGGAGTTTGGCTGGAGGTGCAGCAGAGAGAGAGGAGACAGTGAGATGAAGGTGTCGGCAACAAGAAGAAGGATTTTTAAAAAGAAATTTTGTTTCTTTTTAAGTTTAAAATTATTAAATAAAAACAAAATTATAAAGTTTTTAATTATTAATAAAACAAACCGTCCAAGTAAGTTGCCGGAAAAAAAAGATAGTAACGCATAGTATTTTTCAAAAATATCCGATTCGGGTCTAATTTTAATTAATTCGGTCCAATAAAAATAAATAATTGATCCGATTTTAATTCAATAAAATTTTAGGGCGAACCAAAATGATTTTCGGTCCCGATAATATCACATAGCATAATATTATTGGCTAATAATTTAACAATTAAATTTAAATGAAAATTATTTTGAAGTAAAAATTTCTGAGTATTACATTATCCTTGCCAAACTGATGCAAAATATGATTGGTTGGGTGGAAAGAGAGTTTATAATTATGATAAGAGAATAATTACTATCTTAATAATTTTTCCTTATTAAATTTATTTATTATTTATTACTCTAAAATTTATTAATTTTATTTTTTTTTTCTAGATTGGAGAAAATATCTTTAATATTTTAGAATGATGTAGCAGATTGGACAAAATACTTAAAGATTTTTACAACACAAATAGTTTTTTTTGCCAGTTGTAGCATTATCAAATTTAACTGCTTCTTATTACAAGGGTTAATTAAATTATTTATATTAATTAAATTATTTTTATTAGATTATTTGTTAATTTTTCAATTTATATTTTAAATTAGGTAGTCTACAACTCAAACATGAGTAGACCAACTTGATCACGAAATAAAAAATTAAATATTCTATTAAACAACTAATTATAATCTCTTTTAATTAATGTATTGTAGTTATCAAATAAATATCGGTAGAAAAATAAATTTATATTTATTATCAAATTCGAAAAAGTTTTTAATTGTGTCAAAAGTTGAATTAAAAGAAATCATTTATCAAACATTTCAATTTAAATATTTTTTTATGAAATTAATTAAATTTATATTTTTTCTACGGATTTAATTAAAAACTTTTAAAATCAGTTATTAATGACGATAATATTCACTTTATATATAAGGACATGAATCTTCTATAGATTTAGTTAAAGTTTTTTAAAATTAGCTATTAATGAAGTTAATATTCACTTGATGTATAGGGATGAAGGTTTTTTTGAAGGTAAATAACATATATTAAACATAGAAATTTTTTTTGGTATCAATCTTGTAAAAAGTGCAACAAAAATATTTAACCTATGGGCGATGGGAAAATACAATGCTACACTCATGGTTATATTGAAGATATTCAAACTGTTAATAAATAAGAATGCTATTTATTTTAAATATTTTATGCAATATTAGTGATTGATTGTTGTAGTATTTTTAGTTAGATATATAATGTCTATGAATAGTTCTGTAACTTTTTTTAAATTATTTTATAGGTATAATGTCAATTTCAGTATAGTCAATACAAATGAAAAAAGTACAGCTAATATGTTTGATGAAGCGAAAATATTAACTGGATGTATGATTGATAAATTTATTGAGTCATTAAATATGATATACATATATAATCTCTTTCATTTACAATAAATTTTAATTTTATTTAGAATAATCCTATATTTTGTAAACAATTAAAATATATTCATTTTAATTATTTTAACAGAACCCAAGAAAAAAAGTGAATATTATAGGAGGTTGATACAAATATTTTTCAGATTAAAAAAAGAAAAACATTCTTTTATAACCAAACGAGAAGAAAGTTTCGAAAGAGAAAAAAATAAAAATATGGAAAAAAGATGGATCGTGATCCATGCTGAAATGACAATTGGACAACGCTCAGAGAAGCAAATATTTTTACCTAGAATACCTCTTTTTCTTGCAAAAAATGAAGGATACCCATTTCATTTTAAGAGAAAACAATTTCCAGCCCGTCTTTGCTTTGCAATGGTAATAGACAAAGCTCAAGGGCAAACAATATCAAACATCGGTGTCTTTTATCACAAGATTTTTTCTCACACGAATAGCTTTATGTGACACTATCAAGAGGGATATCAATGTTTTCAACAAAAGTCATTATAAAGTCAGATAAGAAACGAAGGAAGGACGCAACATACACAAAAAAACATTGTCTATAAAGAAGTCTTGCTATCAAATAGGTAACAAAATAAGTTTGAAATTTTCATCAATAAACTTAAAAAGATAATAGTGTTTAAACTAATAATGGAATTGATTTCAACTTTGCAATGAAACAATTAATTGAAAAATGTTGAATCACATATTAATATAACAGCTCTTCAAAGGGAGAAGGAGATTGATCGGGGTAAAGGGAATAAATGTAACTAATATTTATGATGAATAATTTATATCATTATTTTTAACATAAAAAATGTGTAAAGTTATAGTAAATATTTAAATAGAAAATACTGAGGCTATTTTTTTTTTTATCATTATCTTATCATACATATAATAAACCATTGAAATAAATAAAGAAAAAGAAAAATTATATAATGATTACAGATAACGGGTATCAACGTGCATCGCACGTTCTAAAAAATTAATTTTTAAAAAAGTATGACATTCACGCTCTTATGATACATAATATAGAACAAGTAATACATTAATATTTCAAATAAATAAATAATCATTGTAATAAATTATAAGCATAAAATAAAATAAAAAACTTAATTTCTTATTTCAAAGACATGAAAATAAATTTTTTTTTAAAAATTTCACTTTTTATTGGTAATTTAAAAAAATATCTTAATTGATTAACTTGGTATATAGAGTAGTCTCATATACCATGAATTAGATTGCACGGACATAGGACAAAAGATACAGAAATATACGTGATTTGATAATTTTTAAACAATTACGATATCCATATATTTATGATACATTACACATAATAAGTAATACATTAATATTTTAATTAAATAAATAAATAATCATTTATAATAAATAATAAATATAAATATAAAAATTACATAATTTCTTATTTCAATATAATTAGTTAAATTCTAAAAATTATTATCATTATTGAAAAATTCATCAATATTGTGTGCATTTTTCAATATAGATCATATCATACATGGCTTTTGTTATTGTTAGTCAAAGGCTTCGCAGAATACTTTAAAAAGTATATTTCAGTTAGAGATGACAATTTTATTTGACTAGGTGAATACTTGATAAAATCTGATATGATTTTGGCGAATTTAGGTAGTGAATAAACGAATTTGGAATGGGTTCGGATAGTATTTTTATGACCCGTATCGGGTTTGGATTGGGTTCAAAAACTCGGATACTCACCATCCGTTATCCATTTAATTAATATTCTAAAAATATTTAAAATAATTATTTTTATAAAAAAATTATACATATATATATATATATATATATATATATATATATATATATATCACCCTTTTTAATTATATTAATGCTATAATTATATTTGTTTATTAAATCAAAATAATAATTTTATAATTTTTACTTATTTTTTATTTTTAAAAAATAAAAATATATATTTTTAATGTAAATGGATTTGAGTATTTAAACAGGTAATTATAATGGAGTTCGGGACGAGTTTGATTATTAAAGATGAATTTCTATACGGATTTAAATGCCTAAATTTTTAATCAGATATTTAAACGGATTCAGGTATTTATAATGAATTTGATAACCATTTTGTTATATAATTATATTATTTTTAAATAATATTATAAAATATTATTTTATTTTTTAATATTATCCGTGCATCGTACGAGTGCTAACACTAATTTAATAAAATAACCTATGGAGAAACAAATCTTTTATTAATATACTAAATACAATTTATAAAATAAATTTTTTAACAATAAAGTAATTTGTCTATAAAAATGAATTTTTGATGTCTTTATGATTATAAACTATCAAGGCAATCTGTAAAAAACGCAGGCTTTCACCTAGTTGTTCATATAAAGTTAAAATGCAATTTTTATTATTTAGAGTATTTAGTATTATGTGTTTTGAATTTGAGTGAGTAAAAATTTTGAAATATTACTTTCTTTAACGTTTAATGAAACATAAATTAAATAATTGATAGCTATTAAGACAATTAATAACAGTTAATTTTATCAAACATACCATCAAAATTTAGGCGAGCTAATGGTTTACTTCCTTCATCAACCTCTCTTTTACTTCCTTTAACGTTATGTTGTTGACAGCTGTTTTATATATCCAATTGGTAATGGATCTCTCTTTTCTTCCTTAAAAAATATGGACCTCTCTTTTCATCAAACTCACCCCAACGAACCCAAATGTTAGTAATGTTGACAATTATTCTCATTAAATTATATTTTTCTTTTTTCATTTCAATTTAATTAATTATATTGAAATACTATTACAAATTTTACAACTTATAATATTTTTTAAAAATTTTAATTAAATTAACATGGTAAAAGGAATTCGAATAAGAGATTTTCTACTTCTCACATATTTATAAATAATAATAAAATCAATTAAACTACACCAAATTATATACTTTGAAAATTAGAAAATATGAAATTACATTATTCTTTTATTATATGATTTTAAAAAGGGTTAATTATATTGCTTGCGTCAGAATTTTCTAATTTTTCTATTTATATGTTTGCATGAAAAGAATTTGCAATTGAATATTCGAAATATTAAAAAATTTACAATCAAATATATTTGAGTCAAAAGTTAAAATGAATCGTTTTACTCAATAAATAATATCAACATCAACATCTATTCAATTTATTTCTTTTTTTTTATCATTTTTTTAAAGAGAAAATGGATGTGATTTTGAATGCCCCCCATTTAGTGTAGAGATTTCTCTTTATACAGACTTCGTAAGATATTTTTGAATTCGAGTAGGAAACTAGTTGACCTAATCAGTAAAAAATATTATTCGAGTATGAAACTGATTTTATGTTGTATTTCTTTCCAATTAGAGTCTTCTTTGACCAAATAGGCTCGAATTCAAACAAGAAAAGTCTTGTATTATTCTCATACAACTCCATACACAAGACGCGCCCAAATTTCAAATCTACATGGTTAAATAATTAAATTTAATCCACTTGCATTTTCAGCTTTCTTGGAGACATGGCCGTTGCGTCTGACACAGTCAGGCCGTATATTTTATTGACCTGGTCATGTTCAACTTTTATCTCTATTTTTCAACTCCGACCTTCTTTAATGTAAATTTCCTTTATTTATTTTTTAAAAAAAACCTTTAAATCAAACTTATCAAGAGTTAAAGAAATTTAATTAAAAATATAAATAAATTTAAATAAAAACTAATTCAAAGAATTAAAACACTGAAAATTGTAATAAAAACTATATTAAAAATACTATAAAAATAAGATTTATCATTCTCTATAATAAAAGCATTTTTTTTCCCTTGAATATTAGGGATGAGAATTCGAATCCTGATCTATATCGAGTTGTATATGCACTTACTATTAAGCTATGTCTTGTGTGCTAATTTTTTTTTTATTTTCTGTCTATTCTAAAATAATATTAAAAAAGAGAGAAAATGAATAAAAAAGAAATTTAATAATCTAAAAAATAAAATAGTTCATTCTAATTTTTTATAAAAAAAGTTCAAAAAATAAATTTAAATTACAAAATTATTAATTTAAACATTTAATTAATATGCTATTGATTCATGTGCTGAAATAAACCTATAATTACTCGTTAAAAATGCAATTCATTCAATTTACAGATTGTGATTCAGTTGACAACGCATTCTGAATATATGACAAAATTCTTATATTCGATTTTCATTAAACACATCTGTAGTTATGGATTAAAAATCTTAATTGTAATTAAACCCATATCTAGATTAGCGGTATATGGTGATAGGCTGCCGGTAGTTGACCAAAAGGAAAAGAAAATGCAGTGCATTTGCACGCAACATTTTCGCATGTGAAATGATAATACATTGAGTTGGAATGACGTGGGGGACATCGCCACTTTGGAGGGCATCTGTACCTGAATCTAGACCCACCTCAACCATGATCTTGACGATGGCTGCTTTGGTTGGCTGTAATAGAACTGACTTGAATACTTTTACAAACATTGATTAAAATCAGACGTAATCAGCCAACTTTCAATTCATGCAGTGGGATAAAGCGCTGTATTTTAAGCAACATCCGAATTATAAATAGAAAAACTGAATTGAAAAATATATATTTTTAGAAAATTAATTTTAAAAATGCTAATCATCAATATTTAGATGGACTATAAAAAAATTACTGAATGTGTTATAAAATAATATAAAACTAGAAAGAAGAAAGAGAAGGAATAGAGAGTAAAATATGGAAGAGAATAACAGTGTCCATTATTATTGATGAGAAGCCATATATATAGTTACAAAAGTGGAATCCTAAGAGAGTCCTCTACAAATTATGAAGATAGAGTTCGCAGTAATTAAGACTACAGACTTTTAGCCTATATAGAACATCTACTTATTTCATAATACTCCCCCTTGGATGTCCATTCGTTAAAGAATATGCGTTAAAACCTTACTAAAAAAAAATTCTATAGTAAAAAAAAATCTTAGTAGAGAACAAAGAATACATTATTATTTTCTTAAATACGCGTTAAAATACTGACTCATTAAAAACCTTTACCAGAAAAACCCATGGGATGAAACCTTGGTTAAAGGAAAAAAAGAGTACAATGCGTATTTACTCCCCTCATAAAGATAAATCTTGATATCTTTATGCAGTCCAATTTTGTGCATTAATTTTTCAAAACTTGTGGTAGAAATATAAAGTATGTTGGTGAACAAATCAACAATATTGTCGCTTGGCTGATTAAACTTTAATATCACCATTCTTTCGGGAGATTATGAATGAAAAAAAAAAATTTGTTTTGGTGAAATATATTTTTCTTATCTCCTCCTACATGTCCTTATAATATTGTAGCAATTTCTTTCTGGATAAATAGACTGCATGCATTTTTCATCTTCATGAGTTGCTCAAACATCTGTATGACTAAATGAAGTAATAGTAATGTTTCATCCCTTGAATGCCATGAAATAATTGTACCTCCATATGTAAGTGAACGACTTGATTATAATCTAACATAATGTGAATTACACAAGTAACCTGCATTTTCATAGCCAATCAAAACTGATTTTGACATAACTTATATATATATCATGCCATGAAGATGTCAAAATATATGTTTAACTCAATTTGATTTTTTCATATCCAAGAATAACTATATCTTGCTAATAAAATTTATAAAAGTCAAGCCAAGTATGAGTAGCAAGATACATTAGTGCCTTTATCATAATTTTCTCAAAGTAAAAATGGTCATTTTATCATCAAGTGACCCTACTATTATCTACATAAAATCATTTGGATAACTTAGTTATATATGTAGAGTCATAGGGAAAATCTCATTTATGAAATGCTCGAGTTCAGGCCAAGAGAAAACTTTATATTTCTAATATCTTTCATCTCAATCTCTTGCCTTAAGGAATTTATAATCTTTGAAAGCTCTTTAGAAGTTCCAATAATGTTCTTAAATCAAATGACAATTTCATATTCAAATATCTCTATGAACATATATCAATATTCTTTCAATAGATATTCACTAATCAAGAGATCACCTTACTCATGACAGTATACAAAGTAAATATCGAGAGTATACTTTCAATAATAGATATTATAAAAAGAATATAATCATAAAATGATATAATATTTCTTGGCCATAAACATCATTAAGGCAATTATATCATAGGTACTGAGATTTTCTTAATCCATATAGAAATCTTAAATATATTTGTTGGGGTCTCGATTTGCTTGCTTCAAGCAATTTTTTTCATATTTCATAGATATCATTATCCACTAATCTATGTAGAACTCTATAATATTAGTTGAATAAATTTCTCGAGAATTTAACTTTTATGTTTCAAGCAATAATATCTCCATCAGGTTAGATATCAATAGGCAATCATAACTCATTAGACGCATTTTGGATTTTTATAATTTGCCAGACTAATCAAATAATTGCATCCATCATATAAGAGTATTTATCTTCATAATCAGTGTCAGTTACTTGCGAAAAATTTGTACAACAAGTTTGCTTTATATCTCATGACCCCATTACAATTTCGCACAAATACATATTTGTATTCTACTGGCTTGACATCTCTTGATGTCCATAAAATTTTCAAAATTTACTTTCAAGTAAATTTAAATGCCACATGTGTTGTTCTGTTTTGGCCAATCAATTTTATATCTATATTCTCCGATAGACTAAACTCAAGATCCTCATCATTTTTCACAATTTCAAGCGCTATAAAATATTGTCGACATTTCTTTTATATTGGTTCCATCCTGCCGGACATGACATAATTTATAGAGGTCTCATAATTTTCATTTATTTCAGGTACCTGATTTTCTTCGAGAAACTTATTAGTCATATTTAAGATCTCTTCTAGATTTTATTTTTCTAGAACTTGATCATCTTAAATATTTGCTCCTTTTCTTTCATCTTTAGAACCAATCTATCATGCTTCAGGCATGCCGTAAATCCATTAACATAGGCAGTTTGTCCTTCAGGGACTTCAATCATAATAGGAGAAATTTGCAGCTAGTATATGAGATTTAATTATCTTTTTTTGGATCAGTAAATATCTCTGGCAACTAATTTGCAAAATCTTGCTACACTGCCTTGTATGAGGATCAAGATATAATAACGATAATTCTTTTCTCACTAATTTATTCTTTTAGCTGCTTATTTTCTCTCCCTAATGTCAGGATCCATAACAATTAACAAATTTGGCATATATAACTTTTAATTTGAAAGTTCTAAATATTTAATTATAGATTATACCCGACATATATTTTCAACCTCATTTGAGGATCCATCTTAGTGCGTTATGGTGGAGCAATTAGAACATATACCGCGCATTTAAAATTCATTGATGGGTAATGTTTGGTTCCTAATCCAAAAACAATTATAAATGGGAGAACTTATGATAATTTATTTGACTTGATGCGAATAAGTACTATTAAATTTAATAGTGCGTCCTTCTAAAAGTAGGGATCATCATTCTCATAATAATCCTTGCAATTAATTGCAATTGTTTAACAAATGATTATACTAAATCATCTCGAGCAAAAATAAAAACAACAACGGATTACCTTATAATTATTTCAATTAACACATGTCATAGGCATTAAAAGCTTGATGTGTAAATTCACCATCATTCTCAAGCTTAAATAGCATAATCTGAAAATTATATTCTTAATCAAATTATTTGCGCAAATAATCATGCAAACCTCCAGTTGCACATTTATAATAATCTTTGCAAAGTTCAAGTTGCAAATAATAATCATGTACTATCTTTTGGATGCACCCATATTATATCCAAAGGAATTCATATATAATTTTCCTTTATACATTCCAGAGAACACAAACAGTTCAACTTGAACTCTTGGTGATTGCTCAATAATTAATTTGCTTTGAGAACGAATTAAGCATGAAAAATTCTTTAGATTTGAAGAAACTTCTGGTTCTTCAATAAATATCCACATAAGGATTAAAAATTTTTTTTCACATCATTATTGATCGGGATTGTCCAACCGATCATGCAAAATAATAAAGTACTTATATTTGTACACTTCCAGTTTACAATCATATTTATTTCAATCATTATCTCTATTTGATATCCATTATATTGAATATCGTTGGAATAATGTATTATACACATTCTTCTAAGTGGTAATACTTGCTCTTCTGGAGCATTTAAATTTTCTTTTACTACCAAAGTCAAATTTGCTTTTCAATATTTTGGTGTATAATAATACGTAACTAATATCCATATATGCCACATTTATTTATACCACTTTTTGGTGGTATTTATATTTAATTATGTGGCCACCATAATTACTAATATCATTACTTCAACTGTGATCTTATTGATACTCTCACAATAAGTATATCTTTTTCATTGTTCATGTTTATACCCAATATCATATATTATTACATTCACTTCAGGAAATGCATCAAATCTAGTTGGATGGATTTCACTACTCCCATATCCAATATTATATGTAATTTTATTCATTTCAGAGAATGAAGAAATCCAATTGGACAAGCCTCATAATATTAATTTGGAGCTCAATACTTTGCTCAAAAGACATGAACAAATTCAGAGTTTATTGTAAAGCTTTTTCTTTCGATATTGCTACTTTATGAGCATATTCGAGGTATATATATTCATTGACAATTCTAAATCAAGAGCTAATATGGCTCCAAATATAATAATGATGATATCTGATTATATGTTGGGAGAAAATAGGAGATAAGCAACTAGCGGGATCTGAATTGATTCAAGTTACATTGGAAAAGGTACCTGTTATACAAGATCGAATTAAGACTGCTTTTGACAAACAGAAAAGTTATGATAATCCTAAGCATAAAGAGGTTATATTTCAAGAGGGCGATTTGGTTTTTCTGAAAGTATCTCCTATGAAAGGAATTCTTCGGTTTGGCAAAAAGGGAAAATTAGCTCCGAGATACATTGGACCTTATCCAGTTATTACTAGAATTGGAGAGGTAGCTTATCAACTGGACCTACCGAATGACTTTTCTCACGTCCATCCAGTTTTTCATGTGTCCATGCTACGCAAGTATATATCTGATTCATCCCATGTATTGGAACCTCTAGAAATTCAAGTGAATGAAGACCTGACATATGAAGAGGTACCTGTCAAAATTCTCGACTTTCAGATTCGTAAGCTATGGTCTAAAGAGATTCCTATGGCTAAGGTTTTATGGAGAAATCATTCGAGGAGTGCACGTGGGAAGTGACAGCGGAGATGTAAGAGAGATATCCCTATCTTTTTCATTTTGAGTGAGAGGCTTTATATTATTGAAAATTGAACTTGGCTTATTTTGTATGTTCCTTGCTTGTATATCGTCCTATCTTATTATTTCTAAAATTCGAGGACGAATTTTTATAAGGAGGGGAGAATTATAATACTCTAAAAATTTTATTTCAAAATAATTTTCATTTAAATTTAATCATTAAATTATTAGCCAATAATATTACGCCACGAAATATTATCGGGACGAAAAATCATTTTAGTTCATCCTAAAATTAATCGAGTAACCATTAATCGAATAAAAATCGGACCAATTTTTTTAATTGGACCGAATTAATTTAAATTAGACCCGAGTCAAGATATTTTTGATAATCACTGTGCAATACTATTTTTTTCTCCCCGACAATCTAACTTGGACGGTTTGGTTTTATTTAATAATTTTAACTTTATTTTTTTTTCTTTTCTTTTTCTTTCTTTTTTTTCTTTCTTTTCCTTTCTTTTTTTTCTTTCTTTTCCTTTCTTTCTTTTTATGGCTTCTTCTTCCTTGAGTTTGCGCAAAAACCCAGCAGCTCTCCCTCTCAACTCACTCTCTCCTTCTCTCTCACTGTCTCTGTCTCTCTCCACTGCGCCGGCCACCGAGCCACAGCCACGCCGGCCACGCCAACACCACTCCAGCCCTTCCTCTCTCTTCCTCTTTCTCTCTCCCTGCCACTTTGTCTCTGTCTCTCTCTCTCTCTCTCTCTCTCTCTCTCTCTCTCTCTCTCTCTCTCTGTGCGCAAAGGTCACTTGCAGCACCGCCGGACCGCCACAGCAGCTCCAGCACCTCCTCCATCGCGCGACTGACCCAGCTCCTCCTCTCTCCTCGTCGCGCCACTATTTCCAGCGAGCTCCAACAGCTCTGTCCCTCGCATCGCACCGCCTTGAGCCACCACCTGCTCCTCCGTGCGCGACCTTGGCAATAAGCTCAACTTGCTATCGGCCACCATCTCCTCCTCCTCCGATTCAAGGATTTATCGGGACTTTAATAATTATTGGATCGACCAAATTCCTCTACTGCTCCTCCAAATCAGAACAAGGACAAACTTGAATATTATTTTGCGGTCACTGTGAGTAATAATAAATGGTGCACATCATCCTGCATACATGCATTTCATATGCATATCGTATATTCTTTATATTATTTAAATAATCATAAATCATTTCTTATTTTTATTGCTATATTAATATCCTTCATTTTTCAAATATAATATCCCAATTCTATAATATTAGTCTTTGATATATAATATTTTGGTTCTATAAATTTATACAATTTTCGCCTTTGATTACATTCATATATTGCATTTATTATATTGAATATATTTGTGAATAACTGTGATGTGAAATAATGTGCTTTTTATCTGGGTAGAAATTGGGACGACGTGTGTCACTATGGATCAGTGGGCCAGGTATGGGGGATCGGCTCCCCGTTATATATATATTATTATTATGGAATTGGGCGGGGCCAAATAGGTAGATTTGTGATTTCATTGACCAATTTTCACATGTTGTAAATATTTGAAGATGCTGATATATGACACGTGCTTGTGAAATATGCCCGTGAAAGCATACTGTTTGAATGTGTGGGTCTGTATTATTTATTATTATTCACTGAGTTTAGTGAAACTCACCCCCTTCCATAAATATTTTTCAGAAAATAAAAATATTGTTGGTTTATAAGACTCTGTTTTCTTCTCCGCAGAGATTCGAACATGTTAGTATGAATTATATGTTAATATTTGTGGTTTTCCGCACATTTTATTTAATTCCGCAGTTAGGATGTTTAATTAATATTTAGTTATGTAAAAGGAATTATCATGTGATTATAAATAAATTGTGGAATGTTTCTTTTTGAGTATTTGGAGACAATATGATGGGAATAGTTTGATCATATTATGACAAATAAATATTTATATGAGAATATATTTTTATTAAATGGATATGAGCTTAAGCTGTGAGCAGTATTTAATACTAAGACTGGATTAGAAATGTTAACTCTGATTATTATATGAATAATGTCATAATATGGGCTTACTATTTCCTTAGTCAAATGATAATAGAAATGGATTTTAATAGTTTAGGCTTATTACATGTCTGGAGAGCCTTAAGCTTATTCAGATTCTAGTGCCGGTCTGGCTTACGATTTTAGATCATGATATATATATATATATAATTAAAACTTCACATATATCTGCTCAATTAAATGATTATTTTGTCAATACTATATTACACATCATATAATAATTTTAAATAAAATATTATAATCAAAAACTACAAAAACAATTTTTGATTTCTCTTTTCATTTTTCTACGATAGTACATAAAATACTATTTCTAAGTAAAATTATTTAATGGTACTAATTTGTATATTGATTCTGTTTACTTCATTAATTTATTCTTTTTTCAATTTATTTTCTTATTTAATAATAAAATTTATTATTTTGTAAATTGATTCTTCTTTTCCTTTTCATTATAATTTGACAGCACTTATTTAACGTTAGTTTTTCTTGTTTTTCTTAATAATTACATTTCACAATAATAACACGGTTCATCCATTGAGTAATTTTATAATATTTTTTTCATTCTCCCTTCTTAATATTCCTCAATTACAATCTCAATTTTCAATTGGACTCATGTTTATTCATTATCAATTTTCACAACAAATCAATCATTGTCATTTCCAATTAACAAAATTTCATAATTTTTTGGTTAATTTCATTAATCAATTGAAATTTCCATTCATTCTATCTTCCAGTTATTTTTGAAATTGTAATTAAGCCAATTTAAATAATTTAATTCAATAAATTTTAATCGTAATTGCAAGGAAAATTAATAACTAAATCATAAAGTATAAAAATTAGACTTTGGATTCGGACTTGGTGGGCGAAATGCACCCTTCTGTGGACCGGGTGTCTCACCGGAGCTTCGCCATTTACGGTGGACGGATCGCTATCGGCGCAGTTCACGGGTGCCGGAAATTCATTTCTCGCTGGAATTGAACGATCCGCCATCCCTAGACTCGAATTTCCATGTAGAAGTCAAATCCATCTTTGATTTGTTGAATCAGTGCCTTTTTTTGCCGAAAACAGCCTCTACAGTCACCTCGAGGCTGCCGTTTATGGCGGATTAGCAAACCTAAGCCCAAGGCTGGTATTGAAAGAGGGAAAACACTCCTTGCCATGAGGCGATCCGAATGCTAGTCCTTCGCGTTGGAACTGCCGGAAACGGCGTATATCGTCGAATGTTTGATCGGAGCGGCCTGAAGCGTCTCAAACTCAATCCTCTTGCTTTGGGCATCAGCTGCATAAATCGAGACCATGGTTGAGTTCCTCTCGTCGAGCACTTTAAGTTTGGGTGCTCGATCGCCGGATTCCATGGTCAATTGGCCGGGAAATCGAGAGACAGAGAGGGGAGAGGGCTGGCGTCGGGGAGAGGAATTTAACGAGACAGAGAGAGTGTTGAGTGTTTCTTTTCTTTTTTTATTTAATTATTATTATTATTACCATTATAATTATTTATCCCCTTTCCTATTTTTATTTTCTTTTCTTACTTCCTTTTCCTTTCTTTAATTTTATTTCCTTCAATTACATTTACTATTATTATATATAATTAACTAATAATTAATTATTAACCCTTTAGTATAATTCTCTTATGATTATTTTTAACTTCTTAATTTTGATAAATAATATATAAATATATCTCTAATTTATATATTAATAATTAATTACCAACACTTATTACTAATAGCCAATCAAATAAAATCATTATTTTTACAAATAGTAAAATAAAATCAACTTAATATTATGAAAAGTCATATTAAAATCATTTTTATCTTTCTGGTTCTCTAAAAATCGAAGTATTATATTAATAATTTAGTTAATAAAAATTATTTTATTTTTTTTACCCTTAAATCAATGAAAATATTAATAAATAAATTTTATTTAATAACAAATCATAAAAATTATCATGAGAAAAATATTTATTTACATATTTAAATTTAAAAATTTTATAAATATTTTAGGATATAATGTTTATTAAACATTACAGCTGAGAGATATTTTTAAAAGTCAACAATTATAGATAGACATTTATTCTCAACACCATTGACACTTTCTAGTATATAATATTCTTTAAAAACTATACATCACATATTATATTATAATATATGTATATATATATATATATATATATACGACTTTAATAATTATTGCCGTACATCAATATATATGGCCCAACTATTATAGATTATAAATTAAAATTTAGGAGATTATATTTTCAACCTTATTCCTTAATAATTATTTTATTTTAAATATTTTAAAAATAAATAATATTTTTTTAATATTTAAAAATAAATGATGCTTTTCTAGAATACTAAACTTATAACAATCACCTTTTGACAAGTCACCGTTGATTTGATTAAATGACCAAAAATTTTACTAATTTAAGATAATTAATTTAATTGGCACACAGAGAGTAGTTGTTCACTATACAAAAGGCGGTAAGACCCGGAACCAAACGTAATTGCTGTTTAACCTTATTTTGGCCATTTCCCTTCCCTCCACATTTTTGATTCATTGTCTGCTTCTTATAAAACCCTAGCGTCCCACCTATCTTCCTCCCAAAACTAAACAACACACTTATCTCTCTCTTTCTCGGCGGCGTCACCATTACCGCCACCGTCACCTTTCTTCACAAAAAATGACAGTAGAATTCGAGGACGGTTTCGCAGCGGAGAAGCTCTTTAACCAGGGCTATTCATATACCTATGATGATGTCATCTTTCTTCCTTACTACATCGACTTCCCAACCGACGCCGTTTCTCTATCTACTAAACTTTCACGGAATATTTCTCTATCCACTCCTTGTGTGTCTTCTCCCATGGACACTGTAACCGAGTCCAACATGGCTACAGCTATGGCTGCCTTGGGTGGCATGGGGATTATTCATTCTAATACGACTCCTCCTGAACAAGCTGATGCTGTCAGATCTGTTAAGTCACGTCGCGTTCCTATTTTATCTAATCCAGTTTTCAACTCCCCTGATTCTCGCATTGTTGATCAGTTCGATGATGATTCTCTGCCTTGTGTTATAGTTACTGAGTCAGGTACTGTATTAGTCTAATGTTTTTGAAATCTTGAATTAGTTCTAGTTTCTACTGTTTCTGTGCAAGTATAACAACATTTTTTTTTTGTTTGAAAAACTCTTATCTTTATTAGCTTCTCGTATAGGAATTGTTTTGAACACATGTAAATTAATAATAAATTCAATTTTTTTGCTTATTCTTACTATGTAAATAAATGGAATTGAATTGAATCAGGTACTGCTACTTCTAAGGTGCTGGGCTATGTTTTTAAGTCAGATTGGATGTCTCTCAGTGATAAAGAAGCAAAATTGGTTGACTACATGCATCCTGTTGATTCAAAAATCTCTGTACCGTGGAATTATGACTTGGCACAGATTGATGCTTACTTAAAACAACAAGATCATGATTTTGTTCTGCTAGAGAAGGAGGGAGAGGTAGTAGATGTGATTACCAAGCAAGAGGTAGAGAGGGTAAAGGGCTATCCTAAGTTAGGGAAAGGGACTGTTGGGTCTGATGGGAAATGGATGGTGGGGGCAGCTATTGGGACGAGGCAATCTGACAGGGAGAGATTAGAGCATTTGGTCAAAGCAGGAGTAGATGTGGTCGTCTTGGATAGCTCACAAGGGAACTCCATTTATCAGATTGAAATGATAAAGCATATTAAGCAAACGTATCCAGAATTGGACGTTATCGGCGGGAATGTGGTGACTATGTATCAGGCGCAGAATCTGATTGAGGCAGGTGTAGATGGGTTGAGAGTTGGAATGGGGTCTGGATCTATTTGCACCACCCAGGAGGTTTGCGCAGTTGGGCGAGGACAGGTAAAGCACGTGTCAGTTTTGCTTGTCACAATCACCCTTTTGCTTTATTATAATTTTGCTTATGAATTTTGTTTGACCCCAAAACTGCAATATTTTCATTCAAGCGTATCTGCGTTTTCATATAAAAGAAAGTTTGGCCTTTTGATATCCCTCTGAATATATGAATTCAAATTGCTCTACTCTTGCTTTTTTTCAGTCTACCCTTGATGTTGAATTTATATCATTACTGGTAAGAAGATGTTTATTACTACATTTGCTGGAAGAATTGCATTCTATAGAGAACTTTTTCTCAGATCTTCATGCTTTATGTACATGGAAAACAAAATATTTAGCTTCTTAGTGAATAACAAAATGAAAAATATATTGACCATTGAAATGGAAACAAAACAAGGATGAACTATCTTATGGACTAATTGAGAGAATTTGACCACAGAGTAGTTACTATTTACCCATACTTATTTTGGCTGCCTCCAAACTTTCAGGCGACTGCTGTTTATAAGGTTTCATCTATAGCTGCACGAAGTGCTGTTCCTGTCATTGCAGATGGTGGCATTTCAAACTCTGGGCATATTGTTAAGGCTTTGACACTGGGGGCATCTACTGTTATGATGGGAGGCTTTTTAGCTGGAAGTGCTGAAGCTCCTGGGGCCTATCAGTATAAGGTATGCAATGCCATGAGAAAGTGGCACTAAAATAATCTTTTTTTGCTTTTAATCAATGTGTTTTTTTGTTGTTAAATGATTCTAATTTATTTGATTTTTTTTATTGTCCTCCCTTTGATCCCTTCCTTTAATATTTCTTCCTTGAATTGAAAAGGGATTCCTACGACAATTCAATGCTCTGGCTAGATGAGACTTTATTGTCTGCCTAGATGACACTTCAATGCTACCTATCATTACAATTTATATAATTTGTAATTGTTAATGTTTTGATGTTGGAGAAGTCACAAATCTTCACAATCATTCTCTTAGGGAAATCCAAGTAAAACATAAAGTCCCTTATATATATATATATATATATATATATATATATATATATATATTCAATGAATTTTATATGAATTATAAATGTATAATCTGTGAGGCTTCTTTTTCTTGTCAGTTACATACTCTTTAGTGGCCATAAAAATGCAAGTCATTGTTGTTAGCATGTGTACTGAAGGAAATTGCATCCTTGAAATGCCCTTAAGATTTAGTTTGGTTCCAGCATTATATGTGACTACCCTTATGTTATTAAGATGCTTTCTGTGTGATGGTTTTTACTCATACCATCTATAAAACCATGCTGGTTGTTATTCTAAGATGTTCTTCACTGAACTTCTATGTATGGGGACATTTGTTTAGGAAGAGTCATTCGTAATGGGGATCTTTTTTATAATGATGAATAATAGCAAATGCAATTCACCAAGTTTGTTTGGCCTCCAAGGTTTCTTTTTTTTTTTTTTTCCCTTACAATTCATCTGAAAGAATCATGAACATGAAACAGAAGTTCTGTATGTGCAGATGGAACATTGCTATTCATGAGGTCACTTATAATTGCGTGAGTGATAATTTATTTTTCCTTTAAATATGGAGAATAATGGGATTATTTTTTCTTTTGTTGTGGGGGAGATGCCTATGCTTTTTTCAGTTGACATATCCGGCTCTTATGCATACTCAAATACAATCTTTATTTATAATTGTTGCTCTATGAAGTGGTTATGCTTCTGTTATTGAGGATGCTGCTTTAGTTATGCATTTGTTTGTTCTTTTCTTTTGATAATGAAGATATATACAATTGCTTCATAATTGCAGTTCCTGTTCAGTAATTGGAGTGTGTTTGTAATATTAAACCTGAGCCAGTCTAGTAATAGATATGAATTTATATGCACCGAAATGGATTGCCCGAAATATGTGCTTATGAGTTTGCATGCACTGAAATGAATTGCCCCAAAATGTGCTTATGAGTTTGCATGCACTGAGATGAATTGCCCCAAAATATGTGCATAATCTATTTTATGGTTGACAGCCAGACACCTGCCACTGTGTACCAACATCATTTTACATGGATTTATAACGAATTATCCCTTTTTTGCTAGATATATCATTTTTTATTAAATGCAGTCCTTTTTTGTGATTCTAACAAGTCTTTGCTATACTAGAATGGTTATCGGATTAAACAGTATCGTGGCATGGGTTCTTTAGAAGCAATGACTAAAGGGAGTGATCAAAGATACTTGGGTGATACAGCTAAGCTAAAGATTGCACAAGGAGTTGTGGGAACTGTTGCTGATAAAGGCTCTGTTTTGAGGTTTATACCTTACACCATGCAAGCAGTCAAGCAAGGGTTCCAGGATCTTGGTGCTTCCTCTCTGCAGTCTGCTCATGATTTGTTGAGATCAAAGACTCTGAGGCTTGAGGTATGGCTTAACTTCTGATGTTCTACTGTTATCTGTGGTTATCAGGATGAGCTTTCACTTTTATTTGCATCATATCCTGTGAAATATGTCACTTTGTACTTGAAGCATATCTTTTCATATTAGTATGGATGTGGTATGTGGGTAGATATTTATTTTTCAGTCCATTAGTCCGAGTTAGTTCAAATAAATAAATGATTTGATTGAACATAACCCAAGTATCAACCTGTAGATCAGATCAATGCTATGTGTCAACACAATAATTCTAATATTTTTCTCACAATATATATCAGAAAGATACATGAGATAGATAGTGTGAAAATCCACATCCACTGATGGCATTTTCTGCACTGAAGACAGAACTAGAACTCATTTTTAACCGAGATGTTTTTGTTTGCAATTGTTTAATAAACAAAATTGTTATATTTATCAACTTTGTTCATTTGGCTTGGTCCAGGTTCGAACAGGTGCTGCGCAAGTTGAAGGAGGAGTACATGGGTTGATTTCTTATGAGAAGAAAGCCTTTTAAATTTGAAATCTTCTGGCATTTCTTCCTATTGTTAAATGACTGGTCTCTGCTTTGAAAAAGAGCAAGAATGATATTTGAGTCAACTGCATTAACATCTAAGGATGGAGTCTGCCATGGCATTTTGTCATCATAAAATTGAGATCGATTTTTCCAGGACCAGAAGCAGAAATCCCATTTTTGATCTGCTGTTTGTTTATGGGCACAAAAGCACTCATCATCTCTGCGGATCTTGTGATTTAATTGGAAGAGTAATTTATGAATTGGTATAGCAAAATTTTCTTTTTTTGAGCTGAGGAATAATTTTATCATTTTTATGAAATAAAATCATTGAATTTGTGGAACCATGTATTCTTCTTGCGACACTGACAGTGTGCATTATCATTCTCTATTCTATTCTATTCTCCTATATTCAAAGCTTCCATCTTTCTTTTGTTCTTTTAGCTGTTTGATATTTTTCTGCGCAATTTCATCTTAATTGATTTGCCTCTCTTAATGTTTCTTATTGGGCTACACTGCACAAAAAATGTTAGAGAAACTTACCGCTTTGAGGTTCCCTGAGTCGGATGTTCGCCTTCAACATTGGACGCTAAATGATCTTGAAAGTGGGAATGTTGGGTGAAGAAGATCTATCAACTTGTTAATGAATATTATGTCCAAGCAGCCAAATGTATTTATGAAGATGATGAGCATGACTCTTGTCCTCAATTGGACTTCAAAGGCCTAAAGAAACCTGGACGATCATAATGTACAATTATAGAACTCAACCTTACCTTTGCTTTGAAGGAATGCTTCGCTTGGAACTATGACGAGATGCCAATGTTAGATCTCACTTGTTAAACATTTGCTCCCTATCAGACATTGTCATAGGCAGTATAAATAGTCCACGCACAGGATGACCGAAGAATGTTCAAGAGCTAGTTTGAGCGACTCCTTGACGCAAGATTCTAAGGGCCGCTTAATTTATAGAGCCGCTCTTTATAGGCATGGCGGGTTAAGTGAACTCCGGTTGAGTTTTTAAAATTTTGAATCCAAATTAATGTTTGAATTTTCAGTTTCCGTCCAATTTTGATTTCAGCTGATTTCGATACATCCACGATTCAAATTACAGGTCCGATATGGTTCTGCTATAAGCAAATTAATAAAATTTTGATTTCAAATTTATAAATAAATAATAATTTTAAAATGTCTAAATTTTATTAACTAAATAAATTATTAAAAAATTTTGAAAAAAAATCTATTAACTTTAACAATTAAAAAACTTATAATTGTTGTTACATTAAATTTACAAAATTTGCTAATTCACTAATATAGAAAATCATAATTCTTTTTATTTTTTTTTATTTTGGGCTTAAATTAAATTAAAATTGAAATATTTTAATTTAATTATTTACGTATCCTCTCAAAGATTAGAGAAAATCAATGCCCACGTTCTTTTTTTTATTACAATGGAAAATGGTGTCCCAACTATTACAATTAATTTTAGTCATTGATACTATTAGTCACCATTGCTATCATTATCGCTTGAATTTTGATGGTCTTAGATTCTCAATGTCACTCTAGTCCAATCGCCAACGCATTCTTGCATTTTGCATTATTATATGGTAATAACCTTGACCACGTTGGATTTCAAATTTGTCCACGTGCACTAAAAACTTGTTTCATTGCAATAGTAGACATTAGACAAGCAATAATATCATTTGCAATTGAAGCTGAAAAATAACTTGAATGCTTTTTCCACCAACCCAAAATACCAAATTTTGTTGGGTCTTCGTCTACATCACCTAAAAATTCAAAATTTGTGCTAATATACGTCTCAGTTTCTACATACCAATGTGCTTTCCCTTTGTTTTATTTGAAACATTTCACATGAAAGCAGAGTGTGTAAAATGAAATTTAGTGGATGTGATACTTGAGGACTAATTCAGCATACTCATCATAAAATTAATAGACATATTAAAACATTATTAATAAGAGAAAAAATGATCTATTTCAATATTAAAAGATACATAATAAGGATGAAAAAAAATTCTTTAAATTTAGGACAAAGAAAAAAATGCAACTAAATTTAAATCAGGAATTCCAATATAGTATTTGAACCATTTAGTTTTCATAATGTATGTACTTTCTTGTAAATATCATCATTTTCATTTCAATTATAACACTACTTATTGCCAAACAAAATAGAAATTAATGGGAAGTAGGATAATAAACTCATTAAAAATTCTCAAAATATATAATTTTCAAAAACTTACAAAATATCTAATATTTTTTTTTAAAACAACCCAATTGGTTGGATAAAGTTGAAATGTGCTGCATGCAATTGCATATGCAGAAATAATATTTTTATATTCATAAGACATATTTTAACATTTTATAAGTTGAATTTCACTTCGTGAAAATATGTCTTGAAATTTTTTTATATTTTTTCTCATAGAGTGACAAAAATTTTTAAATTCTTTTCTATCGCATCCATGCGTCCATAAATTGTTTTAAATATTTTTTATTAGATGTAAAAATATATTTAATATTATTAATGCATCTTGAACATATAAATTTAAAATATTTCATGCATATTTAGTGTGAAAAAATTGTCCACCAAATTTGAGTTGGCAAAGAAATTTTAATTTATTTATTGATGCTGTTTTGCACTAGCATTATCAAAACCGTAACTAAATCGTATTGTTTTAATCAAATCATAGTCTTCTAAAATAATATTTAACATAGTACTAAAATTTTATGGGTCGTTTGAGAGTCATTAAAAACTCTAAACACAATAACTCTTTTTTAAATTTTCCTTTCATTATCAATATCATGGAAAGTAACACTAACATAAGAATGAGTATGCTATGCATTACACTAAATAGCAATTTTACCATCAAAATTTAAAAATAAATTTTTCAAAATTTGTTTTTCTTTTAAATTAATAATTGTATACCTATGTACCCATTTTCGCTAAATGATTTAATGTTTTTTCACGATATATAGTTATTAAATCTAACTTTTTCACCAAATGAAAAAGATAATCGTTCCATACAGCCATTTCAATTTTATTAGTTTCATCACTATATTTAAATAGAGGAGTGTTAGGATTATCATATCTTGATGGCGATAATTGAGTTTGAGTTAGACCCATTCCTATCTTATTTGGGTGATTTGATTTTAAATGCCTATTGAAGATGTCGTAGCCTCCTCCAAGCTTGAATGCATATCCTTTTTTTTTTTTGCAATAATTACATCAAAACGTATTGATTTCTTTGTTATCTTAAATGATTTTTGCAAAGAGCTTCTTGAAAATATACAATTTTGGTGATTTACCTATTGAAATATTATGTGATATTGTTTCTTGTAGTGGATGGCGATAAATATAATGTTCCTCAACTAGAGCTTGATGTTGAACTTCATCATTATATTATGGTGTGATAGACTTATTTTTTGTAGTACTTTTAACACAGTTTTTATTAGGATTTTTAGTATTTCTATTTTCTTTAATTAGTTTTTATTTATATTTTTGTTTAATTATTAATTTTTGCTTCCTTTATTGTTTTGATCTTGTTTAGGAAGGTTTTTGAATGGATTTAATTAGGAATTGCCAAATATCGAATAAGGAAGAGTGAGGACCACAAAACTACCTCCTAATTCGAGTTCTATTATAATTGATCGACTTGGACTCTTAATTTGGAAGAAATACAATATTTAATTATTTCACATTGTAATTCTATTTTCTCCTCAATAAGTTAGTTGATTTTTCTAATTAGACTCAAAGAAATCCTACGAAATTTATATAAAGAGATACACATCACTTCATTATTCCGTATTCTTTTTTCTACACTAATTAGGAGATTGATTGACATTACATCCATTATTCCATATTCTTTTTTTATATCATTTTTCTTTATAAGATTTCAAGCAATCAAGTTGGAGATCAAAATCTACATGCCAATTGTTGACTAGTTTTTATTTTTACACTCTCTTTTTATTTTATTTTCAATATTCATGTCGATTATGAAATATTTACTATGTCGAACTAAATTCTCATACTAGAAATTTGATATAACTTAATTTCTATTTTAATTTATAATGTTAGATTTGATTTTCTTTATTCAAAATATAATTTATTATTGAACTTAATGCTTCAAAGTAGAGTTTTTTCCTTTGATTGATTTATTTCATTAATCATATCAGTAGAAGGGTTTTTTTTGTGTGAAAAAGATAATAAATTACATAAAAAAATAATTTAATGTAGAAGCTATATGAATTGACTTATGGGAGGGGTTTCATAAGTTAACGACCTTAAGTTATGAATTTATAAACAAACCATAAAATTTAATTATTTAATTCATATTTAATTATGCTATTCGAAGATAGATCATACACTGAATCAAAATAGCTGAGAATACATCATGAGATCTTGTTAGTGATTTTAGACTTGTTTTCCCTTCTTGAACAATTAAAATTGATTATCAAACTAATAAAATAAATTAGATAGAATTAAATAAAGTCAAAATCTCTAGTAATTTTTAATCATTGATTTCTTTTCATCAAATCATCTGATTTGATTTGTTATTCCTTTCATTTATTTCTCTTATTTTTCAATCTATTCTCTTTATTATCATTTAAATAATAGTAGGTTAACACAAACACTTCGTATACAATTTTCGTAGAACGATACTCTACTTACTCTTTATTGTTTGAATCAATTTCTTCTGCACTTTGAGCAATTCGCTTTCTTTTCAAATTTGTGAATTGTGTGCCATGTTTTTAAGTGGAACTTTGGAAAAGAAAATGAATAAATGGGATGTAAATTAATGGAATGAGTTGTAAATTATTATTTTTAAATATTAAGAAAATTATTAAAAAAAATCAAATGAAGTATATTTATAAATGAAAAAAAATTGAGATTAGAAAAGGAATTTAGAATTGGACGTAGGAAAATAAAAATAAAAAATTGATAATTCTAAGATTAAGGAAGATAAAGCAATAGAAAAAATAATTAAATATGAAAATTGGATAAAGCAATACATGTTTACTTTTCTACAAATAAATAAATATTTATAAAGCAATACAAATCAACTATTCATGTACCATTTTTTTACAAGTCAAGTCAAATCATGTTTACTTTTTTTTACCATTTTTTAAATTATGTATTATTTTGTATTTCTCTTCACCATAAATCAAATTAAGTGCGATCAAATTAAATTACATAAATTTCTTTTATAAAAAATTTTAAGCTATAGTTTCTTATGTGCATCTGGTTCAAACTGCACTAGAATTGTCGGTTTTGGAACGATTTAGATTCATATTTTAATATTCACATAAAATTTAATTGACCTTTAAACTGTTGATTTCAATTCAAAATTTCGAATCGATGATTCTAGTTCCAGTTTCGACACAATATAGTTTGGTTTTAGTTTGAACTGAACCAGTGGCCATGTCTTGCTCTTTAACACCGTCCATCTTAGTAAGAAAAGTGAGGAAAAATTATAATTTTATCCTCGTTTTTCTATCAA
Source organism: Jatropha podagrica (assembly GCA_947857235.1). Lineage (NCBI taxonomy): Eukaryota > Viridiplantae > Streptophyta > Magnoliopsida > Malpighiales > Euphorbiaceae > Jatropha > Jatropha podagrica. The sequence goes on from CANUEP010008801.1 coordinate 56,419, forward strand.
AATTAATTACTCCACTCTCTGTCCATATCTTCTAAAATACACTACTTTATCTCTGGCTCTTATATTTTTTTTATTATTATATGTTATGTCATTCTATAAAAAAGATTTAACTTTTTTCATTAAATAACTTGTGAAAAACAAATACCCTTAAATCCCTCTTAAATTTGTAATTTCTGCCAAACTTAAATAATTTAAAGAAAAATAATGTTAGAAAAGCACCAATGATAAAACTTTAAGCAGCTTAGTATCATGCATTCAATGAGAGAGAACAAATATAGAGGGAAGAGACAAAATGGTATCTTAGTCTTTTTCTTTAAATTCAATAATAAAAAAAAAATAAAGGTATTGATTGAATGACGAAATAGTTGAACGAAATCAATAAAGTAGCATATTATAAAAAAATATGGAGACAGCGTAGCACATTTTGGGGGGTAGTTTATAGATCTTCTAAGAAGGATGGGAAGCTAGAAAATTGACTTATATAGCTTTATTGTTGTAACCTTAAAAAGACTTGGGATATTCGTATTAGCTTGGACTTAGGACATTCGCAGCAACCGCAACTGTCCTTGGTTGCTGCTAAGAGAACTCTGATTCTTTAACTCCATCTCCTCCGTAACCCTCTCCACTTGTTATTAGGATTCATCCAATGGTTACTTGTTCTCAAGTTGGACATTTGAAGCCTAAGTATCATCAATCGGATCCTATCATTGCGACTATTGATGATTTTGTTGAACCTACTTGTTACAATCAAGCTGTTAAATTTCTCATTGGTCTCTGTTGGCAGAATATAATGATCTTGTCTCTAATTGTACTCGGGAGTCGGTTCTTGCGGGGTCTCCTGCTAATGTCGTTAGGCAATAGGTTTTCAAAACTAAGAAACAGTCCGATGGGTCTGTTTATTGATACAAGGCCCACCTTATTGTGAACGGCTATCACCAGTGCCCAGACGCCTTTAGCCCTGTGGTTAAGCCCACTACTCACACAATTGGTTTGTATGTCTTTCTTCATGGAAAGCTTGAGGAGGCACCTGGCTTTTTGTTTGATTTATGTAGATGATATTTTGGTTACAGGATTAAAAAGAAACTTCTTCAGTGCAATCTTTTATTCAATTCCTACGAGTACTGAACCTACACGGCAGCTGGATAGTCTGTTCTTATCCCATCACCAGTATACTCAGGATCTTCTTCAGGGAACACACATGGAAATTAGCAGTCATATTTGATATTTCTGCTCTTGCCAATACTTCAGATAAGTTGACCGCAGAATCAGGCAAACCTACTTTGTATTGCAGTATTATAGGAGACACTCATCCGGATATTGCTTATGTTGATGCCAATAAAGTCTCACAGTTCATACGTGCCCTAACCCAAGAACACTGGACCGCAGTCAAACGTATTTTGCATTATCTGCGCACTACTCCACACCGTGGTTTATTTATTTCGGCTTCATCAAAGTCTTAACTTCATCATTACTCTAACTTTGTCCGCTGATGACCGCAAATCCACAGCGAGCTATATTGTCTTATATGGCTCTAACTTGGCTTCATGGACTTTTCGCAGTCCTCCACTAAAGTGAAGTATAGAGCTTTGGCAGGTGATGCGGGTCCTCCACTAAAGCAAAGTATAGAGCTTTGGCAGCAGCTACATCTAAACTTATGTGGGCTGAGCTCCTCTTACATGAAATCGGACTCCCCTCATCTTCCCCACCAATACTATGGTGGTGTAACAATCTTTTAGCCATATATCTCACAGCAAATCTTGTCTTTCACTCGCGGAACCAAGCATATGGAGATATCAGTTCTTATGATCAGATTACAGATGTGTTAACCAAGGCTTTGACCGATAACCGATTTCAAGATCTTCGCGCCAATGCAACGGTGTCTGAGGTCCCCCAACATCTTGAGGGTGAGTACAAAGGAAATCCTACTAAATAGGAACCCTTCTTTATTTAGAAATGCTAAGGTGTTCTATTAGGAATGTAATTGTATCACTAACTGTTTATGGTCGCTATAACTGTAAGTGTCTAAGTACTCAGTTATGAATCAATAATAATAAATATGTAGCAGAGACTTTCCCTCACTTCCTACTTATAGTACCCTCCGCCCACGGGCTTTTGTATGATCACCCATGATAAATAATGTGCAATATTGCAATGTGCACTTTCGCTACCATGAATTCGCGCTGTAACAGATGAGTAAAAGTAATTAATAGCTCAAACCAACACATGCACGAAAATTCTCTTCAGGTTTTAACATGGAATTGAGAAATTCTGTAGCATTTACTTAGTTTTCTTGAAAAGAGATAGGATAAAAAACTAGTCCATTTGCGGCTTTGGTCATCTCATTTGAAGTGAACCCATCATCCTTCATGTAAAACACATGCAGCACTTCGATCATTTTCCAAAACAAATCCTTGCATGGTCTTGGGATACCGCTGTTCTTTTCCTGCAAAACAAGTCTCAACAGTCGTTTCCTCAGACTGATAATTGAGCTCGTTATCTCTGTGATTGCTTCTTCTTCACCTACAACATCACTTCCATGAATCATGTGCAATGAGACAGCATTCAGTTTTCCTTCTTCGGATTCTCTCTGCAATATAGTAATAAATGATCAATCAACTGCTTTAGAGAATTGGCAATTTCACTTTACTTCCAATGAAAGGAACTACCCACTTGAAAGCCTCTCCAGTCATTTAGTAGACGCCCACATGTACTCATAGTCTTAAACAGATCGTGAAACTCAGGGTTTCTAACATCCTCCTCTGAGAGTTTAGGCCCAACAAAATACAAAGCTGGAAGAACGATTGGTCCTAAAGCAAATGATACATATCCATTAGCCATATATTCGTCAACTGTAGGCACCAACTTCCTTCTTGACCACAGGGTTTCTTTCAACATTGCCTTCAGCAAATCCAACCACTGCAATGCAAACGTTGATCAGATCATGCAGTTTAGAAAATGATCATGGTATAAACACCCACTGCATGGATCAGATAATTAAATTTATAAACCTGAAAGAGAAGTTACACTAATACCAGAAATATAAAAGCTAGTCAATACTGTTGCCAAACCTTCTGGCTACACAGATAATTTTGCATGGAGCCTCCAATAAGTCATCAATAGATAGAACCAGTATATAATATGAAGAAAGGGATCTTATCTCACAATATCAATAACATGACTAGTCACTTCACGTCCTTGCCATCTGAATGCTTTTTCCCCAATCTCACAAATGGTGCTGTGAAGTGCTGAAAATATGATATTGACTTGCTCAGAACAAAAGTGAGTGCTCCCATCCACATTCCACCTGCATTTCATTTTCTATAAACCATGTTTGAATACGTAACAATGATCTAGAGGACTAAGGAAGCGAAGAAAGAAAAGGGTGTACTTTTCGACCAATTGGATAAGGTTTACAAGTTCCTCTTCAGAACCTCCAACATCAAAGAAGTCATCAATAACAGTTGTAAGCACACCATTTTTTGCCCATGATATGCGGGCATCAGATAGTTCTGGGGTAAAAAGAGAAGCTGCAATCGAGAAGTAACAATAACCCAACTTCTGCCTTGCAAACTTTAGCTTGTCCAGTCTTTTCTCTGAAACCCACCTGTCACACATGTCAAGTTATCCTTACATAAGTTAAAACTACAAATTAGTGAATTTCACATTCTGCCATAACAATGGATCTCAGAATTATTGTGAAATAAAGGTCAAGTTGCAGATAATAGTAATGAGTGCAAGGGAAGGCTGCAGGTGTATCTTGAAAAGAAAAAATACAATATAAAAAGAGAAAACTTTCAGTTCAGCTGGCCAACTCTTAATTGAATTTCATTTTCTATTTTATCTCATTAAATGCCAAAAATTGACCTTGCTGTCATGACTTTCAAACCACTGCACATCCAAATATGTAAAACATTTACCTTCCAAGATGCTCAAGTTCTTCACGATGCATTGATTGGCAAATGTTGAAGTCTTCTACAGCTAGCTTAAGAAAATGTTCATTCCCAATGTTGGAACAACTAGAATATGAGAATGGATATGTAAGAAATTCATGCACATTTTTACCTTAAAAATGAATTTCTTGAAGACTATATCTGACAAATATAAAAACTTAAAAAAACAAAACAATGAAAGAATACCGGTATGCGGTTTTTAAAATCCTTGTTGTATCTACATTATAATGCTCAATGTTCCTCCTGTTAGCTAAGCGATCCAAATCAGCATACTGCGGAAAATTGATAGCATCATGAACCTGAAATGATGAAAGGTAGTGAAAATGGCACTCCAAATAGAGCAGTCTGAGGGATGTGACTATTACCAACCAAGTCAGAACAAACTACCTCTGCAGTAATATGTTTACTAAGTCCATCCGTATAAGTTGAACTACTTGATATTTCATGTTTCAGGAAATGGCATGTCCATGAATTTAGTTCTTCCAGCAGTGATTCATCTGGATAAATTAACTGTGAAGCTTTGTATAACTCTAAGGCAGCCCTTGTGTCCTTTAAATACCCTTCAAGTGAATTACAAAAGTAGTCCTCAGTGAATTGAGTCAATATGTCTGCATCATTTGTTAACTGGATTAGATCTTTAGAGATTAAAAAAAAAGACACTTTTTGAAAGATCCAAACAACCACTTTTCTATTTCAACTGGATACCTGAAGACACATCATATCCATTGATACGCAATATTCGGAATGCCATTGCACAGGTGATGCAATCTAGAAATATCTCTTCATTCCCCTCCACCCAGTATCTGTTTGTTTGATAATTCATGGTTTTCAGTACTAAACAAAACAAAAAGTTACAAAAAAGTTCATAAGGCACTTCTTTAAGTTCGACCATATTTCATAATTTCAAGAACATGCCATGACCAATTCTTAATGGTGCTGTGTCATCTAATGAATTTAGTGAAGGTGAAAGAATTAGTTCTCTTATATAAATGCCGAACACAGATTTTATTGATAGAACGTAGAGATAGATATAATATAACTATATAATTTAGAATTGGTCACAGCATCTTCCCTGAAAATTGAAAGAATTGGCCAAACATCCTAGGTATAGTGGCCTAAATGAAACCAGCTGGATCCAATAAATACAGCTATCTAAAAACTAAATTTCATATACAACATATCACATAATGCTAGTTGCATTGCAAAGTGAATATGGAATACCTGTATGTTTCATCCAATACAGTTTTTATTTCCTCCTTGAAATGCCGATCAATTCCCAACCTTTCAAGAGTATCAACCATATAGAGACGAGCATATATATCCAAAGGATAAATGGTTGGAACTGACAAGATCAATGGAAAGTTAATAATAAAAAATAAAAAGAAATCATAAACATAGCCCTACTTAGAGTTATGTAGATGGACCTGCATTTCCAAACTCCTCTAAGACTAAGTGCAGGTAACGAAGACAACCAGCATCCTGAATGTGACTAAAAGCAGCAGCAGTGGTGGATGGTGTATTGAACAGTGACCCATTCTTTCTTTGATATTTCATGACCATTTTCCAATCTTGTAATTCTCCAATTCCTTCTGAAATATAAGCTAAATAGACTTTCCTTCCCTTTGTGTCACTATTACAGCCACTGGCAAGGACCACATGAAAATAAGACCTCTGACAAGTGCTTTAAAAATGAATATCGATTTCTCAAAAGCTACAATTCTCCCATAGTTCCATACCCAAATTTTAAATGCACAACTTTTTGGATTTCAAGAAATGAAACTTGTTTAGCCAATCGCAAAAACTCACTATATTACTCTACGAAACAAGTGATGAGTTTGCAAGGTTGGATTAGCTTGAGCAACCTCATATTTTATGATGGCAGAAATAGATCCCAAAATTTTCTTGCATATTGTTTTGGAAACAAACTTACTCAACATATATGTTAAACCAAACTTAAACATCAATATATGTATACCTTCTAAGCTCTAATTCTCTCCTGTAAAGAATTGCATCTATATATTCAGATTTCAAAGGAAGGTTCAGAGCCAAATCTTTAGCTTGCTCAAGCATACCAGGAAATACTATATCAAATCCCACTGGTGTATGTTGCTTTTCATCAGTTAACGAAGCAGAATGCAACTCAACAAATTGAAGGCCTACAACAAAAGAAAGAACATTTGTTCAGTACACATTTATGGTAAAATTGTGAATTAAAATAATATCAGTACCTTTATTGATTTGTATTTCACCAATACCCCATTTCTTCAATGCAAGTATGCATGCTAATGTAGATGAGATAGCATCCTTAACTAATAATGGATCACGACAAGGTAGACCCCAAGAACCATCACTGAGTTGATTATCAACTATCCACTTAGTGCACTCAGGGAAAAAAGGAGCTTTTGGGCAATTTGGAGATGGGACCATTGCTACCCAAGCAGTGTCATATGAAGAAACCGAAACTTCAATCTTATCAAACATCTTCTTAATTCTTTCTTTAGTGCCATCAAACCACTAAATCAATCAAAAGTAGAGGCCTTTATTAAAATGTTGGATTTTTCTTTCCCTAATATAATAATGCATAAAGAACAATATCCATCAAGTGGTAGGATCAAAATCAGATACCTGAATTGCTGGAGTGACTTCTTTGACTAAGTCCACGCGAAGGTCACTCAAGTTTGCTTATGAAAGGATATCAGGCAAAAAAAAAAAAAAAAAAAAAACCCAATAAAAATTATTCACCATGTTGAAAAAGCGATACCAATACCAATTTGAAAAATCAGAAATAGAAATCACCGTGTTGTTATCTATGTTGACAAGCAAACTGTGCTATTTACACAAATTGACTTAACTAGATCTTATTCGCTGTTGCATTACCAACTCAAAACAATTGAACCACAAAAAAAATAAATAAAATAAATAAGTCTCAGAAAAGGTAAAGTGCACAGGAAAACCTGAACTCATCTTATTCTTGCAACTTGCAAGAATCCATCACAAACCAACAAAACCATTTTATAAAAGAAACTTTTTTTTTATTGGTCAAATAGGATACATGCATCCCCATACGGCTAGACACAGAATACACTTCTTCACAAAACTATGGCAGTTTATAAAAAGGTGTATTAACCAACTGGGCATTCTCTTCCAGTTCTTATGGAACAGATATGGTATATAATCCCCAAGAAAACACAGCATATTTATTAATCCTCAGATCGAAATAAACAAGAGAGCGAAATCTTTAAAAGGCAGTAAAGAGAACCCTTTTTGAATTTCATAAATATAAAAATATAACACAAAACAAAAACTAAAAAGAAAGTGAAGGAGGAGAGAGAGACCTGGAATGGAGGAAGAAGTGGAGAAATTGGAGCTGAAAGACATGGCAGTGCCAAGAATATAAGAATCATGCGAAGGAGAATGTCTGAAAAGCGGAGTTAACAGAGGAACAACATTTATGTATGCAGAGAAAGAGACGAGACTGGTGGGGCCACTAATGAGGAACCAAAGGGTTTGCAGATACGCTTACATAAACTTGCGCTGAACAACAAAACAGGAATGGCCATTGCTTTTAGCTTTTTTATATGACGTTTTCTATTCGCGCTTATATGGAAACTCAACCTTCTAGTTGTAGCACTTCCATTTAAATCTTTTTTATTGTATTTTCGAAAAATAAATTATCTTTGAAAAATCTTTTCCAACAAAATTATTTTCCTCACAACATATTTTCTAGATAACTTATTTTAAATTATTTGGATGCAATATTAAAATTTAATCGAAAATATTAAAATTTTTAATTTATTCAACTATAAAAATATTTAAAATTATAGATATTTCATATTTTGGAAATTTGTTGTCAAATATCAGAAGAAATGGGTGAAAAATAAATACTCCATCTGTGCTGATTTTGTTTGCTTGTTTACCAATTATTCTTTTTTTAGATGTCTCAAAATGTTTGTAAGATTTTTAAATTTAGATATTAAATAATTATTTTTCTCATAATTACTTTTATGGTAGTTTATTGAATGAAAAATTTTTATTAATATCTTAATAAATTAAGAGTAAAAGAAAATAAAATAATCTTTATCGACTAAACTCTTAATATGCGTATTTTATCAAATCATACAAATAAAATGGGACGGAATGAATAATAATTCATCGTATTGTATAATAGTCGGTGACTGAGGATATTGATAAACAATCGACGATGATTAGTTTGTGATCGCAATGATTAATAGTCATGGCAATAGCCACCGATAATTAATAAATGAATAAGTATATATTATAATAAAGCTGATTTGACTTAAATTTTTCTTTGACTAGAAAAATATTTTTGATTTATGAATTTTCTATAGCATTCCAAATGTGGAAAGATCATGAATAATTTTTAGGCAAATTACATTTAAAAACAAATGTAGGTTTAGTTATAAAATTTATTGAAATTGAGTTTTTAAATCCATCTATAATAATTGAAATTTTCAACTACAGTATAAATTAGCTACTAATTTTTTTAGAATGTTATAAAACTATATAATATAATGAATCTCTATTAAGTTTATTAAAAAAATTATTCATTTCTTTAAAAGTTATATCCTTTAAGATAAATGATTATATCCTTTAGTTTGTAAAATTATGTTTTTTAGGATGAATGGTTATATTTTTTAATGTGTAAAATTATATATTTAGATCATATTTTGTATTTTATAAATAGTCCTTAATCCTTTAAATTATGTAACTAAGGTCCTAATATGAAATCAATCTCTCTCTACTATCTCTTATTCTATCTATTACATTTCTATATACACTATTTTTTATATTTCATAATACGTTATCAGTTATGAATTTGTTCCAACACTTCTTTGATTTTGTGGTATTACTTTCATGATCAACTTCTACGATGCTTTCTTATGAAATCGCATAAACAGAAGATAACTTTTTGGTTTGTAATAATTAATGTTAAAAGCAGTATGCATAAGGTTATTCATGCTTTAAAGGTAATTCCATATACAATTTCGCCTTATATATTTTAGATATGAATCATACATATAAATTTAATTTTGGATTTTATATTTATTATTATATAGAATATACTTTTATAATCAAATTAATATGCTATTTTTATTTTTATCACGTCAAATATTGTAAAATTGGATATGTGACTTTTAGTATATACTGAATATAAATTATTTATCTTTATATGTGGATATCATATTTTCCGAAAGTACAATAAGAAAAAAAATAAAGATATTAGTCGAAATCACACTAAAATAATAATTTTCTTCCACTTGATGTTTAACAATTAAATATCCACTTATTTTATTCATGAAACGTGAATAATATTTTGTACTTTTGAATATGCAGATGCAATAACATATTTTATATATATATGAATGTTAAATTAGTTTCACTTTTTTTGTTATTTAGCAAAATTAAGCACCTAATTTACATAATAAAGAGTTATTTTCATTCTCTAAAGTGAATGAAATGGTATATCATAATACTTGGCATAAACAAAAAATAATGACATATTTATAATCATGATATGAAACTCACTCAATTGAATTTATTTCATTTCCTGAAGTGAATACAATAATTTATAATATTCGGTGTAAGTGTGAATAATGATAATAATATTCTTATAATTGAGAATGTTAATAAGATCGTTATTGAATTACTTATCTTTGTAATTGTAAAAATCACAAATAATTAAAATAAATCTTATCACTAGAAATGGTAAAAGATAATATGGCATGTTAATTACGTATTTATTGTACGTCAAAATATATGAAAGTAAATTTTAACTTTGATATTAAAAGCACTTGAAGAGCAAATATTATTATTTAGAGAAATGACGTTCATGCACTATATAATATTATTTCTTTTATCTTGTAGAAATTTATTTTAAAAATATTCGAGGAAATGAATATCATAGAAAAATAATAATTATATGAATATAGTTGTAAACTAGAAGTTTAAAAATTGAAACATTTTTATTGTTTGACAATGATCAATTGGGCTATCTTGTATCAATATTGATGCGAAAAGAAATAAAATCTTTATATAGATATTTATTGAAAACTAGAAGTTTCCTCAAATCTAATGAATTTGTGTTCTCATAGCTATTTTTAACAACACAAAACTCCCTATTTATATATATTGACATAACTATTATGTATACTAGTAGTTATTCGCATCAAGCCAATACGTTATTATAAATTCTTTCTCTTTTTTATTATGGATCCTCAAAGGAAGTTATAGATATGTCGAGTATAAAGTTTCATTCAATAGTTAGAATTTTAAATAAAGAGAATTGTATCACCAAATTTGTTGATTGTTATGGATCTGGAGAGAGAATAAGCAATTGAAAATGCTAATTACTTAACAAAATTATTACTATCAAACTTTGTCTCATGAGGATGTATATACTAGAAATTTAAAAGACAGTTATTTTGCAAACTGTAAATCAGTTACTAAACTCTTAGTAGAATCAAAGTCTTTAAGGGATAAAACTGTATGTATTAATAAATTTATTGCATGCCTAAAGTATGGTCGATTGATCAGTTCCAAAAACAAATAAAGAGAATTGTCTAATGTTAAATTTGCGTGGTAGATTGATCAATTCCAAAAATAAATAAAGATAATTGTCTAATGTCAAATTTGATGATTGTTAGGGACCCCGACATTAAAGGGAGAGACTAAGCAGTTGAAAATACTAATTACTTAAAAAAAATTATCATTATCAAATTTTGTCTCATGAGGCTATATGTACTAGAAATTCAAAATATAGTCATTTTGCAAACTATTGCAAATAAGTTGCTAGACTCTTATTAGAATCAAAGTCTTTGAAGGATAAAAATGCATACGTTAATAAATCTATTGCATACTTGAAATGTGGTAGATTGATCACTTCCAAGAACAAAAATCAGTGAAAATGAAAAGGAGTAAATATGTTATATTCTCCAGAAGATATCTTAGATATGAATGACAAATAATTCTCAAAGGAATTTTAGGTACCTGAAACCAATGATTTTGATGAAAATAATGAGATCTCAATAAGTTAGTCATGTCAAAGAAAAAATTAAATTAATATAAAATAAATATCCATTGCATGTTTATATATGCTATAACACTTAATATTATGAATAATTAAGAGGATATTGAATATAAGTCTTATTGGGCTATATAGACATAAAATGATTGTCTATTTTTTATGGTTTATCTGATTTATGTGTGTGTGTGAAAATCTTTGAAGGATTTAATTTGCTTGAAGTATAAAATTTAATTTCTCGAGAAATTATAAAGAGTTTTATATAGATTACTTGATAATAATTAAAACATGGTTGAGCAAATATGTTTGAAGCACGTTTGAAGCATTAAAACATGTTTGATGCATGCAAATAGAAACCCTTGAAAATGTATTCAAATAAAGATTTCTATACACATTAAGAAAATCTAATGATATAATCACCTTAAATATATGACTGAGCAAATATTATGTGATCTATGGTAAAAAATATGATATAACTTATCGTGTTTCTACTATTCTTTGAAGAAATATATAACGGTCCTCGAAGGATTTAAAATGTTTGAAGCATATAAAAAAATTTTGTATGGATTAAAGCAATCTAGGCGCATGTGGTATAATCACTTCAATATATATATGATACAGGAAGGATATATTAATGATCCAATTTGATAATGTGTTTTTATAAAAAAGTAAACATTTGAATTTGTTGTTATTATTGTGTATGTTGATCTCATTGGACTTACAACTCCAAAATGCAATAAAGTATTCAAAGAAGGAATTTGAAATAAAAGGATTTGAATATATCTAAAAGTTATGTCATTTAAGATGAATGGTTATATCATTTAATTTGTAAGGTTATGTTATTTAAGATGAAAAGTTATATCCTTTAATGTATAAAATTATGTCTTTTAGATCATATTTTGTATCTTATAAATAACTAAGCAAAAGCCTGCGCTAACGCAGGTTGTTTTATTACTTTATTATGTTACATTATATTAAAAAATTTTTTATACATATAAGATAAATATTTATATAAAAAATAGAGCAACCACCTTATATAGATATATATAAAATTTTTGCAAATAAATATAAATATAATAATAAAAATATATAGATATAAAAATATAAAAATATTGTAAATAGATGGAAAAAAATTAAATAGTCAAATCAAATATGAATATAAATAATTTTTTAAATAAAAAATAATTGTTAAATTTAAAAAAATATCTTAAATTATCTAATAAAAAAAGTTTCAAAATTGAATATAGATATAAATAATTATCATAAATAAATATTAAATTGAAAATATGATCATTATATATATATATATATATATATATATAATATTTAAATAATAAAATTTAAATTTAAATGATAAAAATATCAATTATCTATTTTTTTTAATTTATTAGATGGTATTTTATTAGCTCCCTTTGTTATTTTAAATCTATTTATTAAATTTAATATTTAGATTTCTTTTTAACCTCCTATCTAGAAAGCAAAACAAATAAAATAAAGAAAGAAAGAGCAAAATAATAATAATAATAATAATAATAATAATAATAATAAAACTGACATTTTCTTTATAAGCATAAAAACAACACAAATAAATTGAAAAAAAATTCATAACATATATACTAAACATCATAAAATTAATTGTACTAAGATAAAAAATAAATTATTAAAATAATGAGATTTAATTGATATCAGTCCTTTTTTTCTCTTATCTTTGCTCTATATCCGCTCCTTCCTGTATATATTTCTTTTTGTATACAAAAAATTAAACTAATATTACTATAATTGAAGAAAAAGATGCGGTATTTATATAGATTAAAATTGTGCTTGTCATCTTTTTACTAATCAAAATATGAAAAATAACATTAACATATACATAAAAATTTATAAAATTGAAATTAAATAATCGAAAGAAATGATAAAAGATAAGAAGAAAACCGATGTAAAAAATAATCATTGAAAAAGGTATATATATAGGTATATTGATAAGAAAAAAATTCGAAAGTTTTTAAGATTCTAAATTTAAAAATTCAAAAATTTTTAAAGTTATAAATTCAAAACTTCAAAGTTTTAAAGTTTTAAAATCAATTTTAAATTTTTAATTATTCAAAATTTTAAATTTTTGGATATAGATATAAAAATAAAAATGTAGAAAAATTAGTAAAAGTTTATAAAAAAAAAAAAAGATAAAAAGCAATACTCAAATATGGGAGTTCCACCTCAGTTTTTTTATACTTTTTTTTTTTGCTTAAGAATTATATCTATATAAATTCCTTAATTTTTTTTGAATTATGTAACTAAAATTCTAATACAAATTTAATTTCTTTCAACTATTTCTCATTCTATTTATTACATTTCTATATTTACTATTTCTTATATTTCATAAGAGAGAAAGCAATATTCGTTTTTGATATGATAGCAAAATGCTTTTGGCTTTTCTGTATGGGCGTTTGCAGTTTGTTGTACATTCCACTCGTTTTCTTTTATTTTTATTCTTTGTTTATCGTAGTAAACTGAATATACGTTTTAGATAATTGAATAGGAGTAGTTTGTGTCTCAAATCTGCTGATTCCAAAACCAAAATTATATTTATACGTATTCATTTGTTTAATTAATAAAAAATTTTTTATTATAATTTTGGGCTAATCAGATATGATGTTTCAATTTTAAATAACATCTTTGATTATACTAAGAAGGCCCTATTCGATGATTTGAAGTTGTATTTAATATTTTAATAGTATTGAAACACTATCTTAATTACCTATAACCTCCGGTAATACAATTATATTGGTATTTAGAATTTCAAAAATTATTTTTATTAAAGTTTAATGTTTATAATTTTTTTTAGCTTGTTCCTCACTTTTCATACCCTTTGTTGTCGTTTTATATTAAACTGCTAATATATAATCATTAATCACTAATAATTAATATTTAATGGTTAACTTTCTTAAAAAAAAAAAAAAAATTGACGGTTAACTAGTAGTAAAACAGTTAATTAACAGTTATGAAAACAACTAAGAATAACTAAATTTACCGAATAGATCTTAAATAATAATTATAATTAATGGATGGTTTTTTGAATGAATTTTAAATATTATATTTAAATTTTAAAATGTTATTGAGCTGAATGATTAAAAAGTGATATTAAAAGAAAATTTTTTTCTTTTTGATAAAATTTGTCTTATAAATTCAAATTAATAACTCATTAGTTCAACGTTGATAAATAAATTTATTTGTTATTATTGAAATCCTATCAGGACGTGATTAAGACTCCATTTTTTACTTCCCGATAGGGATGAGATTGGAAATATGATTCTCATCCCAACCCGGCTCATGTTGTCATGATTCAAAACTGTGGGTTGGACCGACATTAGGATCTAGATAAATTTAAGACCCTCGATACCCGTAGGATCTAATTCTGAAAACATCAAGCCCATATTGTGATATTATTCAATATTCAGTTAGTAACAATTTTGACCCAACTTCAATTTCACATTTAACTCATAATTCAGACCTGCACTCATTTAATAAAAATACATTTTTATGCTAAATAAATTAGTCATAATATGGTCAAACTATTTCTGTCTTGAATTCTCTAAATTTTCAAAAAGTACCTCACAAATTAGTTGTCAGCAAATTATTATTTAACATAGTCAAATATGAATTCATCATTCTAACTGCAGAATCAAATAAAAATATACGAAATATTCAAATACATCATATAATATACGAACTAATATTTTAAAAGTTGGAATTAAATATTGAATCTCTATGGAGAAAGAAGCAAGGTCTTTATAAACCAGTAATATTTCTATTTCCTGACAAAATTTATAGAAAGAGAGGCGAGTTTCACTAAACTCAGTGAATAATAATAAATAATGCAAACTCACACATTCAAGCAGTATGTTTTCGCAATATATGAAATGGACCACTTTCACAAACACGTCATAACATCATCCCAATTTTCATCCAGATACAAAATACATCATTATCACGTCACAATTAATCCCAACAATTTAATCAATATAATATATGCAATATATATGAATGTAATCAAAAGGCTGAAATTATATTTTATAATATTATAAGGCTGTAATATGATATTTATAAGATGATCTATATCAATAATGTAATAACAATGAATGTAGGGAATGGATATTGATATATTTAAATAATATAGGGTGTATGACATGTGTAAATAAATGCGTGTATATAAATGATGGTGTGCACAATTTATTATTATTACAGTGATAGCAAAATATTCTAATTCTACTTTAGATTCTGAGTTGGAGAAGCAGTAGAGGAACTCAGTCGATACACAAAGATTAATATTATAAGAGAAAATAATATTAGATAAACGATTTTCCTTAATTAAGAGATTTAAAGGATTAATTTAATAAATTTATTATTTTATCTACCTATTTAAATATCAATCCTTATTATAATTAAAATAGTATTTCCCTCAAAAATATAGGTACCCATTTAATTTCAATATAACCCAATTTTTTAAAATGATAACTCAGTATATTTAACAGTTATTTTTTATACAGTCTGCGGTAATTAATGGTTTAATTATTCAATCTTCAAAATAATAATTTATAATAAACATTTAATTATAATACTTGATTTTAACCTCAAATTAATATTTCTATCAACTTACCATATAATTTACTACCAATATAATTCACATAATATAATCTTCATTTCAGAATAATTACTATTTACTATCAAATAATTCATTTGCTTAATTTATTTTCAATCTCCAAATATTTTTTAATTATTTAATTATCTTACCTTATTTTATGCTTAATAACCATAAAACCATATTCCTCTATTTAATAACTTAATTCTAATATTCTCAAAAATATATTTATACTCATAATTATAACTTGACATCGATGATAACTCAATTCATTCTTATTTATTATCCAATTTATTTAAATCAAAATCCACTAACAATTCCACCAAAATATTTATTATAATTTATTTTCAACTTAATCAAACTTTAATAATCAATTCAATTCCAAAATAATTATAATTAACTCAAATTTATTAATTCTAACCTTTACTTATTAATATCAATTTTGACTAATTAAAATCCTTAAATTTTAACCGTTAAAAATTCCACCAATATAATCAAATAACCATTTTCAACTAAAAATTACCCGAAACTTAATAATTCATATTATAACACTTATTCCAAATACTCAAATTAACACCCAAAACTTTAATTAACTAAAATTCTTTAATGATAACCATTTAATTTTTTTGTGCTAAAGCAATTAATCCTTTACAATAATTTATTTATTATCATACAAGATTTATTCCTCATTATTTAAGATTCTCTAATACTTTAACACATAACATGTCAAAATCCTTAATTAATCAAAATCTCAAATTATCATCATTAATAATATTTTAATATATTTAACTTATTAATAAAAATTCATTTTTCACAATAATTCATTTAATGAAACAAATAATTAGATCTAACTCTTAATATACTCCTTTTATCTAAAATCCTTCAATAATACCCATTAATCCTTCGTAAACTAATTTTCATAATTAAGGAATATCAACAATAATTAATTAAAATTCTACAATTAATTTAATTATTAATTCTCAAAATGAATTAAAATCTTCTAATTAATCTTTAATTAACCAAATCATCAACTTATTATTCAACCAAAAATACTAAAATTAGCCAATATTTAATATCCTAAAATCAAATTAATTTCCATAAACAATATTATTCTAAACCAAAGTTAAAAATTCTCAAACTATAACTCAATAATCAATAAACCATCAAAATTCTAACAATATTCCTATAATCAATTAATCAAAATCCCCAATATTACTAATAATAAAATTCAACCAAATAATTCATCAACCACACAAATAATAAAAATTAACTAATTAATCAAAAATACTAAAATTAATAAAATCAGTACCCAAATTAATTTCAGTTAAAAAAAAAAATCACAAATTTGGAGGTTGGTCTTGCAGTGATCAGCGTGGAGGAGCAACGGTGGCGCTGCTCTGCTTGCTGCGGTGGATAGAAATGGACTGCGAGGAGGAGGAAGGAGGAGGAGATGGTGGCGCCAGGCTGCTGGCGCTGCTGCATCTGCTGTCGCCGTTGAAGAGAGGAGACGGGGACTGGAGGTGGTCGCCGGTCTCGCGCAGAGACAGAGAGAGAGAGAGAGAGAGAGAGAAGAGGAGAGGAGCGGGGCTGCTGTGGCTGTGGTGGTGGCCGGAGTTGCAGCGGGAGAGAGAGAGAGCGTTGGTGAGAGTGAGAGTGTGCAATGGAGATGGAGTTGGCGTGAACTGAAGAAGAAGAAAGAAAATAAAAAGGAAAGAAAGGAAAGGAAAGGAAAAGAAAAAAAGAAAAAAAATTATAAAAAAAACAAACCGCCCAAGGTAAAACATTGGGGACAAGAAATAATCTGGTTCAAGTTTAATTCAAATTGATTTGATCCAATTTAATAAGTGATTTGATTTTTAATTAGTTTACTAGTTTTTTAATTGATTTTAGAGCGAATTAAAATAATTTTTTATCTCAATAAATATTATGTGGTGTAATATTACTGATTAATAATTTACGATTAAATTTAAATTGAAATATTTTGAAATTAAAATTTCAAAGCATTACATATGCACTCTCCTAACATATATATATAAACAAAGTATTTTAAATTCTGAGAACCGAACTGATGAGTAAATCGATGAATGTTATATATATAAATGTTACGTGATGTAATATTACTGATTAATAATTTACGATTAAATTTAAATTGAAATGTTTTGAAATTAAAATTTCAAAGCATTACACATGCACCCCCTAATATATATATATATATATATATAAACAAAGTATTTTACATCAGTGTTCTGAGAATCGGACCGATCAGTAAATCGGTGAAAGTAGAGGTTCATCAAACCATAGAGTTTTATCGAGTTTAATATGGTTAAACCGAATTTTTATATATAATATTTTTAAATATATTTATTAAATAAAATTGAAAATATGGGTTAAAAAAAATTTGAATTCAAATAAAAAAAAATTTAAATTTGAATTTTACAAAAAAAATAAAAATTAAAAAATAATTTTTAAAAAATAAAATATGAATAAATTTAAAATAAAAAAATTAATTACCATAAAACATGTTATTATTTTTTATTTAATTAATATATTAGGATTTGGATTTATAAATAAAAAAGTTTAAAGATCAAAAAATTAGTGGGCCTAATTTTTTTGAAACCCAAATTAAAAAAAGCCCATTATTTTTGAAAAATATATAAAATTGAATCAAATCGATTTTTTATCGGTTCGATTTGTAGATTTTTAGCTATTTTTTATCGATTTTGACTGGTTCACTCCAATTTTTTCACTGTCCGATTTTTTAATGTAATCCGGATAGAACCATAGCCCGATTCTTGGTCCAACCGGCCGGTCCGGTCTAATTTTCAAAAGTATGGTTTACATTATGAAGAAGTCAAATATAAAAGTTGTTTTACATTTTCAGATAATATCTATAAAGATTATTTTTAATATTAATATATTAATATAAATTTATTTTTTATTACAAAACAATTAACAAGTAATATATAAATTCACGTGTATGATGTTTAAAAAGTAAGACTTTAACACATTTATAACACTCTACATTAAACAAATAATATATTAATATTTTAAGTAAATAAAAATTATTTTATAATAAATCATAAATATAAAATAAAATAAGTTTAATTTTTTATTTCAATAATAAAAAAATAAATTAAAAAAATACACTTCATTTTCAATTAGTAATTAAAAAGAATATCTTGATTGATTAGCTTATTATATAGAGTAGTCTCGTATATAAAAAATTAGATTGCACGGGCACAAGACACGAGATATGAGAATATACGAATATAGTAATTTTTAAAAATTACATTTCTTATGCACAACACACAACAAGTAGTATATTAATATTTTAAATAAATAAATAATCATATGTAATAACTTATAAACTTAAAATAAAAAAAAAATTAATTTCTTATTTTACTGACACGAGAACAAATAAAAAAAAAACACTTCACTTTTTATTGACAATTAAAAATAAACTTGTGTGAACCCCTACCCCCCATACGTGCTCGCAATGTGGAAATGCGTATGACAAATGGATAGAAATGCACTTAATGTGTGAGA
Source organism: Jatropha podagrica (assembly GCA_947857235.1). Classification (NCBI taxonomy): domain Eukaryota; kingdom Viridiplantae; phylum Streptophyta; class Magnoliopsida; order Malpighiales; family Euphorbiaceae; genus Jatropha; species Jatropha podagrica. Next base: position 75,593 of record CANUEP010008801.1, read on the forward strand.
GTCGCCACCTTGTTTAATTATTTAAGGGTAAACTAGGAAAACCCTAAATGACTCCAGTTTTAATTAACCTAATTTCTAGATTAATTACCCAATGGTTAAGGCATGGTAT
>CANUEP010008850.1:0-24939 GCA_947857235.1 Jatropha podagrica
CATTCATTCAAAAGAATATATATGTTTCCATTCATACACCATGAATATAATCAAATAATAATACTTATATAACCATCAATCTCATTAATTACATTCTCAGTATTTACAACTTCAATACTTTTTACAATAAGTCTATACATGTCATAATTCACATTAATATACATGTCCTACTCAAAATAAATACTTCTACTCTGATGCTACTTCTTCAGACTTCATGTAGCACCCACAACTTACACCTGATAAAAATCAACGCGCTGAGTGAAAGACTCAATAGTGCTAAATAATTATCAATTAAAATAACAAGAAATGCCAAAGTAATAAATCTCGAATATGCTTCAAAATACTCAACTCAAAATATATATTAAACACTGAAAACGTGCTAATTAAATCAAAATATTTTGAAAACCATAAAGAAATTTACATTTAAAGATTAATACATCATCCGATAAAAATAAGGAAAATGTCATAAATATAAATATATCTCCAATTTTTTTTAATGAAATAAAACTACGTTCTTAGTTAAGGAAATTCATAAATACAAATATATCTTCGTTTTCTTATAGCAGAATAAAATTTCATTCTTAATTAAGGGCTTATACACATACAAAAAGAAATATAACCAGATTCACATAATCGTGGCCTGTGAAATTACCACCACATATCTCATAACCGTGGCCTGTGCATGCACTACTACATATCACATAATAAGCACGTCTGCCTATTTATAAGGGTTGATAACCCTAGCATATGATCATAACTTTCACACAATAGAATGGGCTGATAACCCGAGCATACTCATATATCAATATCAATCTCATTTTACTATATTTCAATCATGTATAGTAGAGCCCAAAGTCAAAACCATTCTTTCACAAATAATCATGTTACTTATTCACAATTCCTAATCAAAACACTTTATCACTTAATACTCATCATTTCAAAATTACTCAGCTTACAACTCACAAAAATCACCACATTCTCCTTTTTCTCATACTTAATAAATTCAATTGAACATATTCAAACATATGTATATAATATTGTATAAAATACTTAAATCAATTCTTTATAAAGAGTTGAAAATCAAGTCTTACCTTCGAAAGAAGGTTCGGCCACTGTTATTGAAAACAAAGGAGGAATGATTTCCTCCATCAAAAACCTTAATCACTAACCCAAAATTATTACTGAAAACCATTAAATTCATTTCTTAAGGCATTTAACCACAACATCCCTTTTACAATTTCAAAACCTTCTTTAAGTCTTTGAAAAATGTTAAAACATTAAAACTCAAGGAAATGGCTTTAGCCATCATCAAATTACTTATTAATAAACTCATTTAAGTTGAAAACAAGTATAAAGATCAAAGAAACACAAAGGCCCTTTCACCTAGCTTAGGTTCGGCCACTACTTCAAATTCAAGGGAAAATAGTTTCTCTTCAAAATAACCACACTCATTTAAAGGAAATCCATTTCAAAACTCATTTACAACCAAAGAAAATCAAAAGAAAGGACAAAAATCAAAACCCTTCCTCTAAGGAGGGTTCAACCTCTTTTGGTTCAAGGGGAAGGAAATGTTTTCTTTCCCTTTTTAGCATTCTTCCATGCTTATTAATCAAGAAAAATCAATATAAAGCATCCAAATTCTCATTCCCCAACGTAATTTACATTCTTCACAAAAATCATTCAAAAACCTAAAACTTGAAACTTGAAGAAAATGGAATGGGAAATGAATTAGTAATGCACTAACCTTTAGAATAAGCTTTAAGAAGCTTAGAATGCTTTACTCTTGAGCCTTCTCCTTCCCTTTGGAGGAGGGTTCTCCAGCTTCTTCAAAGTAGAAGAAATTCTCATTAAATTCAAGAATTAACACAAAAGATAGTTGGAGCATGATTTAATGTATCAATTTAATGCCTAAACCTTGAATTCTACTTATAAAATCACAAAACTTAAAATTCAAAACTTACTTGTTTAAGTAGAAACTCCAAATTCCTTCACTTCTAATCACCAATTCTTACTTCTTCTACTTAATTCTTAAGGTCTATTTACTAATCTATGGTTTAGTTCATGAAATTTGAGGAACTTTAGAGGTAGAGAAAATGAGCAAAAATGGAGGAAAGAAGACGGAGAAGTTGGCATTGGAGAGGTGGAGAAGAAGAAGAGAAAGTGTTGCTTTTAAGTTGAAAAGTCAAATTTGGCTTCTTAGGTTTATGCCAAATGAAGGGTCATGATCAAGTTTTAAGTAATCTCATCCAATGGCTTTAAATATTTATAAATAATTCTCTTCCAAATATTATTTAACTCCACCAATTAATTAAATTAACTCCACAAAAATAATTCCTCAATTATTTTTTAATATACTACAATAGAAAATAATATTCATTAAATGCCTTAATTCACCAAAAATATTCATGCAATATTTTTTTACCCACCTAAATCATGCAAATATGCTCTAAAAATATTAAATAACATATTAGATATGCATAATAATTTTTCGGATCAAAATAATACCAAGTCCTGGACCGATGGTACTATTTACAGACCGGCAAATCACTATTAACGACACTGAAAAAGACACTGATAAAACAAACGGTTACACATAGGATTTTTTATGATGATACATAAGATTATAATGCCACATAGGACTCTTAAATTTTAATAGTGTCTATAGAATTTAATTATTAATTATTAATTATATTATTATATAAATATTGATTTTAATTATCATTCAATTATCATAATTAATATATATTAATAAATAGTTATAATAATTATAATCTTGTAACCTATCTTTTTCAATTATTATATAATATTGTTCTTGATTGTCATTCAATTATCATATTAATATATATTAAATAACTAAATAATTATAAATTATAATCTATTTAAATTAAAAATTATCATAAATTTGATATTGGTTATCGTATTAATATATATATTATAACTTATCTTTAAAATTAATATTATTATAATATTTACATAGAATATCATTTTAATCAATTATAGTTATCATTTATTATTATAAATAAAAATATTATATTTAAAAGAATGATAAAGAATGTTAATGGTGAAAATATTTATTAATAGTTTTATTAATAATAAATATCCAAACATTTCAATATTTATTTGTCTAAAAATTACAATATATAGTTTTTTATTAGTTTTAATGATTATATATTTAATTTTTATTAATTGCTTATTATTAGACTATAAATAAAGAGCACTCTTTGAGGTTTGGTAAAATGAATTTTTTTATATAATTTCAATAACTCTTATATAATTTTTTTTAATATTGATATATTTTTTCTCTTATAATTTCTATTACTCTATCAAATTAAAAAAAATTTGATAAATTATAAAAGAAAGCGGTTCATATGAAACTGTTGTTAAGAAAATATATATATATATATATATATATATATATATATATATATATATATATATATATGTGATTAAATTTCTATTGTATATTTATTTTATTATTTTTAATATCGTCTAATAAAGTTTATTAATTCAAAAATAAATGAAAATCAATAATGTTTAGTATATATTTCTTTTTCTTTTAATTTTATTATAGACATTAATTTTTTATATAATTAGTCTAATGTTTTGAATTGGAAATAGATATTCTTTAATTTAAATAATTTTCAACAAAATTAACTAATATAAAATTATAAATAATTTAAATTTTAAATTTTTTCTTAATTAAATTTTATATTTTAAAATATTATCACAATATTTCTAAAATTATAAATAAAAATATTTACTGTGCATTGCACAGGCATGTTACTAGTTTATATTTAAAGTTGAAAATTTTAATTAATATAATAGAGCCTTGGATTAGAAATAAAAAGAGTTCAAAACAAAAAAATTATTGGGCTCAATATCTAAGAGACCCAAATTTTAAAAAAACCCACAATTGGAGACAAAAATCCATATTTAAATCGAATTGATTTTTAATTGGTTCGGTTCACCAATTTTGACCGATTTTTGTCTGATTCTTATTAGTTTCTTCCAATTTTTTAAGCCTTTCGATGTCTTATGTAACTCGGACCGCACCATTGTCCGATTTTTGGTTAAACTAGTCGAACTGACCAGTCCAATCCGATTTTCAAAACCATGATCTATATATAAACTTGAGAAATAATCTTTTATCACCAATATTGTTATTTGTACATTGATCCTATATGAAGCTGAGAATTTTAAATAATTTATTTTTTGATTTTATTTTAAACACATGTGAAGTCTAAAATATTACATGCTAATGACAAAATTTCATCTTAATTTCATTTGATAAAAGTAATTGATGTGAAGATTAAATTTATAATATATATTGTAACTACATAGAGTAAGTGTTGATTTATTAAATTAATATCATAACATCGTTATATTTTAAAATATTTTACAGTATGGTAAAAGTAAATCTTTAGTTATTTTATATAATTTTTTTTAGAATAAATTATTTTATATAATTAATCTATAACAAAATTATATTTTTTTAAAATGATTTCATGATTTTAGTTGGCTAAAAAAATAAAAATAAAAATAATTATTTATAAATGTTTAATTTGATTTATTATATTAGTTTCTTATTCTATTGTTAAAGAATATTTATTTACTTTACATAAAAATATATTTAGTTACCAAGAGATTATAGTGAAAGTTATTAATAAAATATGTAATTTAATTATAAAACATAAAATAAAATATTTAATGATTTTTATAATCAATTTGGTACTTAAACAAAAAATAAAAACAATTAGCATGTAATAAAAACTATATAAACCAATATGTTAAAGATAATATAAATGACATATTTCATATTTAAATTATTATTTTAAAGAGAAAAATAAATATATTAATTTTTTAATAAGATATTAGATTGTAAGATATATAATTAAAAAGTATATTTTATTGTATATATAAAAATCACTATATTTATTGCAATTTAAATAAAAATTTATACTTTCATTATATGAAAAAGAATATAAAAATGAGTATATAACAATTATCGTGAACGTGCATCGCATATCATAAAAATGTAGTGATAAATGTACATATAAATTTTCATATTAAAATAATGAAGGGATTTTAAATAATTTATTTTTTTTTAAATTTAATGGATTATATATATGATTTTACAATAATAGGGATTGATTAATATATTAAATTAAATATGAGGGGCAAATAGTAATTAGTCCCTTGTTCTCATCACAGCTCGCCTCTTCTCCAAAGCGGTTCTCTCTCGCTTTCTTTGTTTTCTCAAAATTAATATCATTTTAACAATCCAAGGATTTGAAGCATCACATTCAAATTTCAACATCAAAACAATTGCAATTCGAAGAATCACATTCAATTTTCAGTATCAAATCAACTGCATTCAAGAGTCCAGGTGACAATTTCCTTCAAATTCAAACAAATTCAGGTAGAATTTAAATGGGGTTTTCTTTGAATTTTGTGATTTTCTATCTTTTTTCTTTCTTTTTTTTTTGGGAAAAAAAAAATCCGTCCTTCCTAAATATTAGGATTCTACCGATCCGGATTGCAATTCCATAGGCGGGTTTTGATTGTTGCAGGCTCTCGTGGAAGGAAATGGATGCAAAACCCAAGAGAAGAACTATTGTAGAGAATGGAGATTCAGGAGAAGATTTAGTGCTTGCAACTATAATTGGCAATGGAGATGATTTGGGTCCGATTGTGAGGCATGCATTTGAAATGGGGCGGCCTGAAGCACTCCTTCACCAACTCAAGACTGTGGTGAGGAAGAAGGAAGCTGAAATTGAGGACCTCTGCAAAAGCCATTATGAGGATTTCATTCGTGCAGTTGATGAGCTTCGTGGTGTTTTGGTTGATGCTGAAGAGCTAAAAAGTGAGCTCGCAAGTGACAATTTTAGGCTGCAGGAGGTAGGGAGTGCTCTTTTGATTAAACTTGATGAACTTCTTGAATCTTATTCAATCAAGAAGAATGTTACTGAAGCTATTAAAATGTCAAAGATTTGTCTTCAAGTTCTAGAACTTTGTGCTAAGTGTAACAATCACCTGTCCGAAGGCCAATTTTATCCTGCATTGAAAACTGTCGATCTAATTGAGAGGAATTATTTGCAGAACATCCCTATGAGGAGACTCAGATTGACGATAGAAAAAACAATTCCTGTGCTAAAATTACATATTGAGAAGAAAGTGACTAGTCAATTTAATGAATGGCTAGTTCATGTGAGAAGTTCTGCAAAGGATATTGGGCAAACAGCAATAGGTCGTTCTGCGTCAGCTCGTCAGAGAGATGAGGAAATGCTTGAACATCAAAGGAAAGCTGAAGAGCAAAACGTTTCAGGATTAGGAGAGTTTGTGTATACTTTAGATGTTGAGGAACTTGACGAAGATTCTATCTTGAAATTTGATCTTACTCCTCTTTATCGGGCATATCATATCCATACTTGCCTCGGAATCCAAGAGCAGTTTCGTGAATATTACTATAGGAATCGGTTATTGCAACTCAATTCAGATCTTCAAATTTCTTCTTCTCAACCATTTATTGAATCTTATCAAACATATTTGGCCCAAATTGCAGGCTACTTCATAGTAGAGGATCGGGTGTTGAAGACTGCTGGTGGTGTCTTGATAGCAGATCAGGTTGAGACGATGTGGGAAACAGCTGTAACTAAAGTGACTTCTGTTTTGGAGAATCATTTTTCCCGAGTGGATTCTGCCACCCATCTTCTCCTTGTGAAAGATTATGTCACTCTTCTTGGGGCAACTCTTAGGCAATATGGGTATGAAGTGGGCCAAATTCTTGAGGCACTAGACAACAGCCGTGACAAGTACCATGAGCTTCTTTTGGGGGAGTGCCGTGAGCAAATTGTAAATGCTGTTGGCAATGACACCTATGAACAGATGGTAATGAAAAAGGATACAGATTATGAGAATAATGTCCTGTCCTTCAATCTCCAAACCTCAGATATAATGCCAGCTTTCCCGTACATTGCACCATTCTCCTCCATGGTACCAGATACTTGCCGCATTGTTAGATCATTCATCAAAGGATCTGCAGATTACTTGTCTTATGGGATGCATACTAATTTTTATGATATTGTTAAAAAATATATGGATAAGCTCTTAATTGATGTATTAAATGAAATTATACTTGGTGAAATTCACAGCACGGCAGTAGGAGTCTCTCAAGCCATGCAGATTGCTGCAAACCTATCTGTTCTGGAAAGGGCTTGTGATTTTTTTCTCCGACATGCAGCCCAACTATGTGGGGTCCCTGCTCGATCAATTGAGAGACCTCAGGCCAGTTTGACTGCTAAGGTGGTCCTGAAAACTTCTAGGGATGCAGCATATATGGCCCTGTTGACTTTGGTTAACACTAAGTTGGACGAGTTTATGGCACTCACTGAAAATATCAATTGGACTTCAGAGGAGCCATTGCCGGATGCACATGAGTATATAAATGAGGTGATAATATACCTTGATACTATTTTGTCCACAGCACAGCAAATTTTACCTGTTGATGCTCTATACAAGGTTGGAAGTGGTGCCCTTGAGCATATTTCCAATTCCATTCTTGCTGCATTACTTAGTGACACTGTCAAGAGGTTCAACGCTAATGCAGTTCTGGCTCTTAATAATGATTTAAAGATGCTAGAGAATTTTGCTGATGAGAGGTTTCATAGCACTGGGTTGAGTGAAATATACAAAGATGGTAGTTTTCGAGGCTGTTTGATAGAAGCACGACAATTGATTAACCTTTTATCTAGCAGTCAACCAGAGAACTTCATGAATCCTGTGATTCGGATGAAAAACTACAATACTTTGGATTATAAGAGGGTAGCAAGCGTCTGTGAGAAATTCAAGGATTCTGCTGATGGAATCTTTGGTAGCCTTTCAAACAGAAATACAAAGCAAAGTGCACGCAAGAAATCAATGGATGTGCTGAAGAAAAGATTGAAGGACTTCAACTGATGAGGTTCTGAAATCTGTCTGCTGGCCTTAGTTGTAGCTCTGCATTATTCCTGACATCTCCTCTTTCCCCTCTGTTCAGTTATACATTTCTTTTCCACTACTTGTGAGGATTAGAAGGAAATGGACTTTTCAATTTGAGGTTGATTATTTTCTTTTAATAAAAGCCTTGATATTTTTTCATCCGGGATTTGTCTTCTCAGGAAAAACTATGTTTCCTCTGCATCTTATGCATGTATTTCTTTTATTTTTCTAATTTTAATTTTCCCCTATTGGAGAAAAAAAATTGATACATAAAACTCAATCGATTGGAGTCTTCTGCATTTGGGGTTCACAGACTAATTAATTTTTTCTTGCCTTAGACCTCTATGACTTAAAGATATTCCATATCCTGACATAAGAAGTCCAATGGGGGCAATACTTATAATGTTTAGTGGCTGTTTCTTTGTTTGTTTTTTTTATTTTAATTGTTTATTGCAGCTAAGTCAATTGTTCTGGAGTACATAAAGAGTACCAGGTTGTTCTATCTAAGCCTTTTTGTTTGCACTTTTTTATATTATCTACATCACTAGTTGAAAGTTTTTAATTCTTTGGTTTAGGTAAGAAGAACTTGAATAGTGATTGTTGGAATTTTTAGCTACTATGTTGTATTATTTTCCATGAACACTTTCTACAGCCGCATTTAGCTTAAATGTTTCTTCTTTATGCTCCAAAATTTGCAGATTAGCTATTAACAGAGCAGAATGGAGAAAGAGGATTGATATAGTCAAACCCAACTAGTTTGGAATCAAGGTTCAGTTGTCATTGATGTGATGCAGCTTATGCTCGAAAATTGCGCCTTCTCATACATTCTGGTCCTTTAAATTGTAATTATTCTTGAACATATTATCTGTCTATAAATTATTGGTGCGGGAAGGGACTTCCACATGATTATATGATATAGAATATTTGATTTAATTGTCATAGATTAAGAAAGAAAAGCATCTCTTTAGAGACTGCAAGCAGTGGCCAGTGTGACATATGTTTCCTCATTTTATGTTAGATTTACTTGGTTTTTTTCTTCAGATTTATGTCTCAAGAGGGTCCTTATTGGCTAAGACCACCCATCTCATGTGGTCTCAGAACGTTAATATAAAAGCATTGAGTGCAGAACTTTCTGTATCACTGCTTCCCACCTTTTCCTTCTTACTTGAATAAATTTTTATTGTCCAATCTTCTCTGTCAAATATTAGAGTGTCATTTTCCTGACATTTTGTTGCTTTTTGCTACAAGATTAATTCATTAGTCAAAATTGGATGATTGAATGAAGTTCAATTTGAACTTTGATGATTTATTGATAAGGAAGCAATTTGTTCTGATTCTTGTTTATAGAGAAGTAATTGCAGGCAGAAGTTTGGTCTATGTTTTTTCTTTCACTGTTGTGCAAGTAAATTATGTTACAAGTTGAGTGTACCTACTAGTCAGGAAGCTTGTCTTAGAGGGACAGGGCTGTTTTTAGTGATGAGCTTTTTTGGTTTTTTAGTAGAACCTTGGATGTGAAAGCAATACAAGCATTTTATTTGAGCAAATAGTGAAATCTTTCGAATGTCTTGGATGTTGGCTTTCAATGTCCTCATACTATGTTTGTAAGGGTGTATGATAGAATATAGTGGAGTGAAATTCTTATTCAATGTTCTATTATTTGTTTATTCTATACTATTTTACCTTCTTGCAAATCTACAAAAAATAAAATTAGGTCTTTGCATTCATTTTTTCCGAATTTTTTAGTGACCCTATATTTTCTGGGATACTGATTCCTTTTTGGTGATTCTAGATTTGGGACTGCACTCACAAGACTGTTTTCTACTTGCTATAATTATAGGTTATACAAGGACGCAGGTGATACGATCAAGAAGAAAAAGAGAATTTCTTATTGACGGCCAAGATCTAAACATGCAGTGCCGATGTGGATTTTAACTAGTCAAAGCTAATTACATAAAAGGTGATACAATCAGGTTTTGTTACAACAGCCTATCAATATATGAAGCCCTTACTGCTATGCACCCATTTTTCTATTATTTAGCAATCATATTATAGCTATATCAATACCTTCTCCTTGAGGAATTTCATTGTCCTCAGGGAAGGACTTCAGGATATCGCATTTGAATGTCAACAGCCCACTTCCATGTTGCATCAGCTTGAGATGAGTTGGTTAAATGGGCGAGCCACTGCTAGCAGTTTGTTCGCCTTGTTTTAAGGTTCGTCTATCCATTATGTTTATAGAAAATGGACTTTGAATGGTTTGTATGGTGAAAATAGTGGAACAAGATCAGGGTAGGAAAAATTGAAACATCCTATTGTCTAAACTTGGTGTCTACCTTAGTGGGACCCACCCCATATTATGTTAAAAATAAAGTTATCCATACATATAGAAAATGCTTGAAAAGATAAATTTTCATTAGAGGTATGAGTTAACTACTTATATGAAATGAAAGCAGGTATTTGTGAATTTATTTATATACCTGAATTACTTTAATTAATACTAATAGTACTTGTGGGGATAGTAATAATATGTGTTAGTTAAGTATAAATATAGATATAGATATGCTTGCATTCTATAAAATTAGTATTGATTTATATAACGGTGTTATTTTGGAAAATTAGCATAGAAAGGGAATGGGTTGTAAGTTGGTTATAATATGTAAAATTGATTAAGGGTTAGACTCTGATTTGATTAAAATACTATTGGCATATTAAATGTGGATTAGATTGGGACTTTACATTGATATGCATATTATAACTGTTTTATGCTTAGACTGCTATAGATGGAAAATAGATTGTTAAATTATAATGAGCTCATTTCTTTAGCAATAGCTTGCCAAGTTTTCTGCACGGCTTATCATGATTGAACTAGAGAAAAACCTCTTGATTGCGAATTTTGCATCTTAATATATTTAGCTTTAAATGTCACAATTCAATTCAATAACATATATGTGTGTATTATCACTTAAAACAGTAAAAATAAATGGTAAAACTACTTAACTAATGGGGTTGGCGTAAGTGGAAAAGACTCAGATCTCTTAAGTAAGAGGTTAAGTATTTGATCTTTTATGAATAGAGAAAATACTCATTGAGAGCGCTTCTCCCTTATGGGTCTGATGCGACATGCGCAGGCTTAGGCTTAAGCCCAACGGGCTGGGGAGAACTGTGTATGTGTGTTTTGGAATGAGTTTGATATAGGTAATGAATATATGAGAAGTTGAGTTTTAGAATGGCGAAGAGGAACATGCAGTAATTGGGAATAAGATTTAGAATTAGAAATTAGTGAAATCAATAAGTAAGAAGTCTTTCTATTTGATCACTACACGCTCTATGTTCAGTTATTTCATTTGTTGTGGTTTTAGGTATCTTGTAGTTTGTAGCGTTGAATGAGTTTATACTGAAGTCTTTATGCTATTTGAAATTTTTTATTCACAATAGGATATGCATACAGTTATGTATAAACATTTTTTATTCACAACAGAAGAATGAGATTTCGTTTGCGATTACGAAAACTTGGAAAGTAACAAGTTCTTTGGTTTTTAATATATATATTGTTATGAAATAAGTGAATGTCCTATATACCTAGAAATCTATAGTCTTAATTATGTGAATTCTATTTTCCTATAGTTTTAATCATTGCGAATTTTATCTTCCTGGTTTGTGGAGAATTCTATTAAGGTTCCATTCATATAATTATATATATGTGGCTTTCTTATTTAATAATACTCTGGTATTCTCTCTCATATTTTGCTCTCTATTCATTCTCTTTCTTCTATCTAGTTTTATATTATTTTATAACAAGTTATCAGTACAATTTTTCTACGGCGATTATTTGAAAGAAGGATTTGCAGTTTACGACAATTCAAGTTAAGTTGCTCAAAGAGAATAATTTTCGTTTGATTAAAATTATCAGAGAAATGTACAGTATCAAAGGTATCACAAATAAATGGATTTATCGTTGCAAAATTTGCAAAACTGTAAGTTGTTTTAATTTTGTAATATTAAAGTTATTGTTATAATTACAATTATTCCCATATGTATGGTATATTATCCATGTACTATAAATTCTCAGAATTGATTTATTAAGATATTGTTATTATTATATTTAGAACTATTAGCCCTTAATTTAGATTGTTAATAATAGTTATACCTCGCATTAAGATATATTTTGAATTTATTTCATATATCCTTTTAATCATTGAGCAAAATAAATAAATTTTAATGAAAAATCATGAAGTTCTTCCAACTGAAGTGACTGAAATCATGCGCAGGGATGTGCTCTATTCCCTGAAGTGACTGAAATCATATATAATAATTCGCATAGGGATAGTGAAACCTGTTTAATTAGATATGAAATATCTAAAGCGAATGCAATAAATAAATATAGACATAAATAATAACAAAGAGATACTTGTCATATAAAATATTAATGAGATTAAAGTTGAAATCATAATCTTAGCAATTATATTTGTCACATGAGTTATTAAGAATAAATCTTACCACCAGAAGTTGTACAAATAAATGTGGTATATTTGAATATTGGTTATTATACATCAAAATATAGAAAGACAAATTTGACTTTAGTACTAAAAAAAGAAAAGTATTTAAAAACTTTGGAAAAGCAAGTATTACTATATAGAGGAATGAATTATATGCATAAATTATGCTAAAGATATTCATTAAAATGAATATTTTATGGTTGTAAAATGAAAATTTATAATCCAAGTATTTTATTATTTGACATGATCGGTTGGACCACCCCAATCAATAATGATGTGAAAAAAGAAAATTTGATCATTATATGGATAACTATTGAAAAACCAAAAGTTACTCAAATCACTTGAATTATTCATGCTTATTTTGTTCTTAATGCTGAGCAATCACCAAATAGAGTTCAAGAACTACTTGCATTTTTTGAAATATTTAAAAGAAAATTATTTTCAATTGATCCATAATGTGAATTATTTAAAAATTTTATAGATGTATCCAAAAGATAGTTACATAATTATTATTAACTTGCAACTTGTAATTTGTAAAGATTATTGTTAAATGTAATCTGAAGTTTGCAAATAACATACGAAGCTTACATGATTATTTGTGCAAATAATTTGATTAAGAATATATGTTATTAAGCTTGAGAATGATGGTGAATTTACACATCAGACTTTTAGTGACTATGTTATGTGTTAATTGAAATAATTATAAGGCAATTCGTTGTTACTTTTTTTTGTGCTAAAAAATCATTTAGTATAATCATTTGTTATATAATTGCAATTAATTACAAGAATTATTATGAGAATGGAACTCCCTATTTTTAGAGAGACATGCTATTAAATTTAATAGCACTTACTCACATTAAACCAATAAATTATTATCAGTTTTCCCTTTTATAATTGATTTTTAGATCAAAAACCAAATATTATCCATCCAAAAATTTTCAATGTGCTGCGTATGTTCTAATTGTTTCACCACAACGCATTAAGATGGATTCTTGAACGAGATTGAAAATATATGTTGGATATAAATTTACATTTATCTATTTAGAACTTTTAAAATAAGAAAGTTATTTATCCAAATTTATTAACTGTTATCACTACGAGAAACACGGCATTTTGCAACCGACCAATCGGTCGTAAATTAAAAATTGCAACCGATTTGTGACAGACCTAAAATAGTCGGTAAATCGCTGGTCGCAAAATAAATTGCGACCGATTTTGACATCGGTCGCAATTTTGCGACCAAAAAATTCAGTCGCAAATTGGTAATTATTCGATCATGGTTATTCCGTCGCAAAATCGGTCACAATATTTCCTGCCTAACAATTGGTTGTAAATAGTTTTTTATTGTCGTAAATCAGTTGCAATTTTTTTCCCATGTAGTTTCAAATCAGTCGCAATTCTATTGCAATGTTGTTATTTAATTTTTAATTTCTGTCACAAATCGGTCACAAAATGGGTTTAAGTAAAAAAAATATTTTAAAAATATTTATACCAACGTTTTATAAACCTGTTGAAAAACAATACAAACACACACACATATATATATAGAGAAATCGTCATTCCAACAATCCAAAGAAACATTGTCAAAAGTTATAAAATATGAAAGCAAAAATAAATGAAAATAACAATTTAAAATGGTCTAAAGTCAAATCTATGATGCCGTTCCAACAAGGTAGTTGGAGGATCTCGTGTAGTGTCCTCTAGATTCACTGTAATGTCTGGAGGAGTGACCAATGTATCTGTACTATCAGCTACAATATTTGGAGGAGGAATGAAAGATGGCGTTTGTGGCGCAACAGTAGCTGGCATTGGTGGATCTGGAATAGGCAGAGGATTAGATGAAGTAGTAGTCGTCTGCGGACCAGACATCTGCATCACAAGTGCTCTAAGCTCCGCGATCTGTCTCTCTTGGTCATCAACACAAGATCCAAGTTCATTAGTTCTTTCTCAACTAGCCGTTCCTCTTATTGTTTCAGTTTTGGTTCCTCTAAAGCTTTCCCACTCCATAGAGCCATTGCATTACATTGCTTTTTTAGATTTGGAATTGGTTGACTCGGAAGCTTCCCATTAGCTTCAGAATTCAAAGAGCTAGATTGTTGCACCATTTGATGCTCCATCATCTTTTGATGAGTTGTGAGTTGATCGACTTTCTCATTCAATTGCCTGATAAGTTCGTCTTGTGTATTAGCTTTATGCTTCTGATTCTGAAGGAAACTTTCAAATATGGCCTCAAGATTGGATGTTAGATTTGGGTAAGTCTGTGGTTATGGATTCTGAAAGGGTTGAGTATTTGGCTTTTGGAATCCAGGTGGTGGTGGTGGTCTCGAATTGTTATTCAAGGTAGGTCTAGGAGTTGGGTTTTGTTGGTTTGACCACGAAAAATTTGGATGATTTCTCCATTCGGGTTTGTAGGTATTTGAGAATGGGTTACCTCAGGGTCTAGGCTAATAATTATTCTGAATATAACTAGCTTGTTCCACTGTATACTCAGTCGTTCCATATTAACACATCTAGTAGTCTCTCTACCTTCTTCGTTGTACTTCTATCCTTGTTCCACTGATTACTACTGGTTGCCATTTCTTCCAATAATCCATAAGCTTCAGATATTCTTTTCTTTAAAAATGATCCAGCTGCAGCAGCGTCTAGTGCCCTTTGAGTAGTTGGTGTTGCTCCATTGTAGAATTGTTGCACTAAAGCTGACTTTTCAAATCCATGATGTGGACACTGGTGTTGGAGGTCTTTGAATCTCTTCCATGCTTCGTATAGTGTCTCATCTTCCTTCATTCAGAAGTTAGAAATTTCCTTCCTCAACCTTGTAGTCTTACTAGGCGGGAAATATTTTTGAAGAAAGCACAACTTAATTCATCCCGGTTGGTGAATGATCCAATAGGCATAGAGTGTAACCAAAGTTTTGTTCTATCTTGCAATGAGAAAGGAAATAGTCTCAATCGAATTGCTTTGTCTGATGCACCGTTTATCTTCAGTGTATCACAAATCTCTAGAAATGTTGGGATGTGAACATTAGGATCTTCATCTAGTTGTCCTGCAAACTGCGACTGTTGCACCATAGAAATTAGAGACAGTTTGATCTCGAAATTTTTCGCTGCTACTGGTGGTCTCACGACAGCTGGTTGCGCTCCTTCGAGATTAGGAACATTCAAATCCCACAAAGTTCTTTCTTCAGCTATCTCGTCCGGTTGTTGTTCTTGATTTTCAATCTCAACTCGAACTTGGTTCAATTTCAGAATCTTGACTGGTCTACTAGTTTGACTATTTTCAAAACTGTATCTCCACTTCTGCGTCTTCTCGATATAGGGCTTCGCCTTCCTCTCTGATACCTCGGATTTTCTTTTTTCAAAGTGTGAGTTGTCCTTTCAATTTCTAAATTAAGAGATATCAAGTCTGCACTTCTTGATCTTAGCATAAAAGATTAATCCGCTACATGATCAGGAAAAGCAAGAAAAGATTTTCTTTTTTTTCCAAAGTTAATTTTAATTAATAAAAAAGAAATAATACTTAAATAAAAAAGGAAAATAAAATAAAATAAGTGTACCAAAATAATTAAAGAAACAAAAAGAAAAAAGAAAAAAAAATAAATATTTGAAATATATTTTCAAAAATTAAATTAATCAATTAGGTAAAAGAAATTAAAAGGAATTAGAAAAAAAAGGAAAAAAGGAAAATAAAACAAAATAAAAAATTTTAAAATAATCAAATTAAATTAAATAATCAAAAAAGAAATAAAAAGAAAAGGTTAAATAAATCAAATAATTAAGAAAAATAAAAATAAAAATAAAATTTAAAAAAGAAAAGAAAATTAAGTAATGAAAACTAATAAACAAAGGAAAAATTAAAAAAGAAGGAAAACTCTTTTTTCTTTTTTTATTTTGAAAACAAGAATACGTTAAGTACATGGATGTAAACGAAAAGAAAATTCTTTTATTTTTTTGTTTTTTAAAAAAAAATTGTGTTTTTTTTATGAAAATGAATCAAAAGAAAAATTCCTAATTAATTGTCTCATAATTAAACTAATATCTATTCTAGCACTAATACCCGGCAACGGCGCTAAAAATTTATTCGATTGTATCTTTTTTAGAGAGTGTTCGCGTTCCGAAAGTATACGGGTCATACAAGTAGTAAATAAATTATCGTCCCACAAAGATTAGGAATAGGCTATTAATTTGTTATATTCGACAATTATTAAGAAGACCAAAATTAAATGGAGTTTTAATTAAACTAAGATACAATTTAATTAAATAAATTTAAATTAAATTAAGTAAGTGGAAATAATTAAAAATAAATTCAGTAAATAATTATAGAATTGGTCTAATTATGGGATCTCTATTAAATCCTAGGTGCAAACTCTAAATAATTAATTTATAATGTCCAGAGTCCTCTTTCGAGCTCCAATGGACTGCTATAATCATGTAACATCTACTTTCGTAGCTTAATATGATTAAAACGTAATGTCAATTCCTGAAGGAGAACTAACCTAAAGTATCCAGAATCCTCTGTCGAGCTCAAATGGACTATTAAAATTATACATTTCTACTTTCATAGCCTAACATAATTTTAATTTATTAAGTTGATGTTAATTATTTTGTCCTCATAGAACCTAACCTATTTTTAGGTTTAGAAAGAAATTCTAGGTTTAATATGCGAGATCTGACCTAATTTGTCAACCTTTCAGTCTATTCAAATAGATCTAACATTATGCAAATATGGGATCTTGACATATTTAAATGTATTAAGTTCAACATATTAAATGAGAAATTAAACATACAACATAAATTAAATTATTCAAAGTTGCATTTTTAAATTAATAGATAAATTTCATTACTAGATTCAAATATTTAGCTTAACATTATTATAAATAAATTAATACAAATAAAATTCACAGAATGAATAAAAGTCATAGATAACAAACTCAGGGTTTTTTAATTGGTTGCCACTGGGTTCCACGTTCAATGCTTGGTCTGTGGCTTTTTTCCTCTTCTTTTGTATTTGTAACAATGCTAACTAAGGCTACTGACTTTCTCTCTTTATTTTTTTGCTGAAATGTGATTGGCTACTCTTATTCTCTCTTTCTTGTGCACGGCCACAAGAGCCAAAGGTTGAGTAACCAACCCCTTTAATCTCTTTCTTTGTTATTTATATAGACTTTCTTAGCTTGCTCCTCATTGATCCACATCATCCATGTCCACTTGCTCAACTTGAGTATGCAAAAACTGTCTCCACCGCCCATGTGAAGAAAAGAAATAATCAAATAATCAAATGTATTTGAACTAGGTAAATTGCTTCTTCAAAATGTTGCAATTTTGGTTCAAGTGATCTATTAAAATATCATTTCGAAGGTTCTCTTCTCTAGTCCAGGTTCCTCCATATTTATTCTTATTTCAATATTCAAAATGAATTTAAATTTAATTGAAATAAATAGTAAATACATGCATATTTTGTTGTTATCAGGTGCCATGCCCCATAAATCACTATTTATTATTGCAAAAGGTTGGGCTATTTTAGGTGTGTGAGTAGGAAAAGACAAAGTTTTATTTTTACAAAGTTTTACTTTTACCAAGTTTACAAGAATTACAATTAAATTGGATAGCACTAAGAGAAGGTAGCCTTTTATTCCCAAGTAAGTCAGAATTAAGCAAATCATGGAGAACATTAGAATTTGGATTACGGAAGCGTTTATGCTAGGCATCACCACAACTCGGTTTCAAATCAAAATTGAATTGAAACCGAATTGGAATCGAACCAAAATCAAACCAGTCAAAACCAGAATCAAATCATTTTCAACGGTTCAAGGTTCCAAACCGTAATTGAAATTAGCGATTTAAGGTTTAATTGTAGTTTCTCATATTTGAAAATTAAAACCGGTGGTTTCAGTTTGTAACCGACAGTTTCGATTTGAAACTGTAAAAAAAAAAAAGAAGAGAAAATATTACACTTAACACATGATTTTTAATTGTTAAATCAATTTCATTTTTTATCATTAAATGCAGTAGCTTTACTATCATCTTAAAATTTATTAATATAAATATAACTTATAAATTTTAAGTTGAAAAAGAGGAAAAAAAATTACTCATTTAAATATTTTTAATTCAAATCTTATGCGATATAGCACAGTTGTATCATCAACGAGAACATCTGAAGATAACAATGATTAATACAAATGAGTTATTTCATTTTTTTTCTTAAATAAATGTAAGTGAATTATGTGAACTGTGATTCTTCTATATTCTAATTAAGAGGATATATAGTCAATATAATTTGAAAATATATATATAAATTGAGTAAAAGTACATTTTTCGACATATCTCTCAATTTAATTTTATAGAAATTAAATACTATTAAAGAATTTTAAATTTATGTTTGGAGCAGTTATAATTTGTAATAAATTTTAAAACTATTAATTTACTCTTTTAGTGTTTATTTAATTTAATATTATTATTTGTTATTAATTTTCTTATTTAGCTTAAAAAAACTAAAAGGGTTAAAAAAAATAATCTAAATTTAGTTCCAAATCGGAACTAAACCGAAACCGACGATTTTAAAACCATCTATAAGCAGTTTGGTTCTTATTTCACCTTTTTTGAGACCAAAACCAATGATTCTAGAACCGTGGTCATGCCTAGTTTATGCCATGTTCGTTGATCAACATGTGCAAAATTATGTGAGACAAAAGGAGATGTCAAAAATGAAGACAAAGGAAACTCAAGAGGTAAAACACGTCCTACTTTAGGCCCCCTTGCTATATCTTCTTCCCTGATTACTAATCCTGCACAACACATCCAGATTTGAAAATTTCATAGTACAATTATTTTCAACCAATTGACTAATTGAAACAAGGTTAGTGGCAAGGCTAGGAGAGATAGAAACATAAGTTAAAGAGGAAGAAATATCACCAGTAGCTATTATGGGTAAACAATTACCATTGGCAGTATGAATCTTAAGATTTCCATATTATTTGTTTACATTGGTAAAAAAATTAAGCATTATCAGTCATATTATTGGATTCCCCAAAATCACAATACCAAGTGGATAATGTTAGAAAAGGTTTACCTAAGAGTCCTAGAGCAGAAAAAACAGAGATAATCATTTGTTGGATCATTTCAAGGGTCACAACTTGAGCAGGAGTAGGAGCACTTTGTGTTGGGGTTGCTACATCCACAAAACCACTAACACTAGAAGAACTAGTTCAGGCAGTATGTGCTGTAGCAGTTTTCTTAGGAGGTTGAGTGGGACATTCCTTAATAATATGGCCGTCTTTTTTTGCAATAGTTGCATAATTTTTTAGAACAATTTGAAGCATAGTGACCAAATCCTTTACAGTAAAAACATTGAATATTACTCATGTCCCTTCATTTTGGCTTTCCTTGTGCTGCATAAGACACTGCAACAGAGGTGGATCTTCATTATTTGACGATAGTTTGAGTGTGAAGTCGCTGCTCTTCTCAAAATAGCTCATTAAGACATGCATCCAAGGAGGGAGCTAGATCTCAATTCACAAGATTGAATCTTGTGCCTTCAAATTCATATCTTAATTTCATAAGAAATTGATCTCTTTTCGTAATTTCATGGACAGATTGAACAACAGTAAGACCTACTTGTGGTATGGTGGCATAGATAATATCAGTATATTCAACCTAAAGATTCATAAAAGTAGAGTAAAAATCAAATTTAGAGAGATTGTCCTATTGTATAGTGGCTAATTCATGTAAAAGTTGGAATTAATGAGAAGTATTTTGTTGACTATAGGGTTTCTTTAGGTAACTCCACATCTCATTGTAGTTTTAAAAGGTCAAAGATTCAGAATAATGTTGGATTCAATAGATCCAAGAATCCATGTCATGATCCGAGCATCCTTGACCTCCCACTAGGCCTTGTTCTGATCAATGGCTGGTTTGCCTCCATCATTATGACTCCATAGATCTTTTCCTTCAACAAATATCTTACTATGGAATGCTGAGGTAAAATAATTTTTTCCATTAAAATAAATCAAGAAAGATTCATACTTATCTTATGACATGAGGCTACGAGAACTTGATCAAGATAACTAAGGAAAAAATCAGCTACAGCTAAGGAGAACAAGAGACAACAGATTTCAAAATTATGGCTCTAACAACATGACAAACTTAAGAGCGTTGGAGAAAATGGTGTGTCTTTTCTTGGTGGAGAATTCCACTTATATACTATTGGCAAGCTAAGTTTCAACCCCTAAAATAACTATATATAGATCTATTTACATCTTAATTAAGGAAAGAATATAATATTTACAAAAGAAAATCTATAGGCTTTAAATGACTAGGTAGAGGCCTAAAATCATACAAAATAAAATCTGCCACAAAATCAGCAATACTCAAAAGCAGATTCTTCTAAATCAGCAAGTAGATTCTTCTAACAAAAAGATCATTAATCCTAGGAAGCTGGATACTTATTATTCACCGTTACCTTATTTAACTGCCTATAATCAATACATAAGTGAAGTAAGCCATCTTTCTTCTTTATGAATAGGACTAGAGCACCCCATGGCAAAGTGCTTAGTCTGATAAAACCTTTGTCTAGTAATTCTTGCAGTTGCTCCTTAAGCTCTTTCAATTCTGCAGGTGCCATCCTATAAGGTGGCATGGATATTGGCTCTGTGCCAGGAACTAGATCAATGTAGAATTTGATTTCTCAATCCGGAGGAAGACAGGGTAATTCCTCTGGAAAAACATCTAAGAATTCATTCACAATCGACACATCTTCTGCTTTGTGAGTTTTTATTGTAGTATCTTTTACTAGTTCAATAGATACCCCTAACAACCCTTTTCTAGCATCTTTCTAGCATTTAAGATAGAAATTAAATTATGAGGAGCTATGTTTTTATGCATCCTGTAGACTGGCTTTGCATCATCTGGTAGATTTAAAGCAATTTCCTTCTTTTTACAATGAACCTCTACACCATATCTTGATAACCAAGCCATACCCAGAATAACATTAAAGTCAATCACATCCAAAATAATTAAATTCGCAGGTAGGTCTTTACCCTGAATAATTATAGGGCAGTGTGAAATAATCGCATTAGTGTAAACAGATTCGCTCAGTGGTGTTGACACTAACAAAGGAGAATCTAACTCATTAGACATTTTATCTATCTTAGCAACAAATCCAAGAGATATAAATGAATGTGTAACACCAAGGTCAAACAATACTGATGCCTCAAATGAGCAAATAGTAAGAATACCTATGACCATGGCATTGGACTTCTGAGCATCCCCTTGAGTCAAGAGGAAGAGTCATGGTTATTGTCGTGCAGATTGTTGCGGTGCTTGCCCTAAACTTTGACCTTTGCCTCTACTGAAAGAACCATGACCTGGTTGGCCTGTAAATCTAGAACCTAATGCAGAATACATGGTAAGAGTTCTAGACACACTACCCATGGAAGACTGAGGTGGCATGGGTTGCAACTGAAGAAGTGGGCAATCTTTAGCTTAGTATCCAATCTAATGGCATATGAAGCAAGTATTAACGTCAAAGTTACACCCTCCTTTATAAAATTTCCCACATCTGTGACACACTACCCCACTAGATCTGCTACTACTAAAATCAGAACTGAACCCACCACTGACAGTATTAGTAGACATACTCCTTCTCTGCCCGAATTTCTTCTTATCTTTCTTCTTATCGAGGTATCCTCTTCCATGGAACTGTGAACCTGAAGACTACGTGCCCAAAGCAAAAGATCCACTCATCACTGGTATATTAGAATTCCCAAATGATGTTGTACTCTTATTACCACTTCTACCTAAAAATGCCCTATCTGAAATGTATTTGGTTTCTATTTGCCTAGAAGAATCAATCACGACACTAAAATCTTGCTCCTTTTGCTGAACAAGGTAGCATACATTGTATTTAATCCACTGATGAATTTATAAATCTTAGTGCCCTCATCTGGTATATATCCTGGTGAATATATACTCAATTCAATAAACTTAGTAGCATACTCATCGACAGTCATGTCACCCTAAAATAGAGACTCCAACTCCCTCATTTTAGCTCTCCTTGTACCCTCTGGTATAATCGATTCATGAAAATGTCAATAAACTATTGCCAATTCATCCTAGTGACTGAAGGCTAAATGTAGTCTTTGAATCATATTTCAGCTGTCTTCCATCCTATGGCCTGCAAAAGTAATCAACCTTTCATCATCACAACCCAACTCTAGATACAATTCTCTAATTTTGGCCAAAAATGAATTGGCATCCCTAATAAAGTTATTAAAAGTGCAAGGTTCACCGAGGGGAAAAGGGCTCATGGAGCCTAGGCTCAAGGCAAAAGACAAAGGCACGTGCCTTATCAAATTAAAGCACAAAAGGCAAAAAAAAAATGAAAAAACACTTTAGAATAAAAAAAATTCCTAACCATAAGATAGACCATATAGAATCTAAAACCATAATATAATATTTAGGATGTCTTAATATAATATATAGAAAATTTATAAAAACATGTCAAATATTAAAATCCTAGAATGTTCCTACTTTACTCGATAATAACTAACATAAAACTACTCAAAGTGCATTAATCATCATGATCCAAATCAAAATAATCATCTTCTTCTCAACTATCTTCATCAATATCATTATATTGATCACCCTCACTCCCAAAAGTCAATATTTTCATCTTCTTGCAATTCATTCTCAATATCAACATCTTCATCCTCATCCCTAACTACGAAATGAGTGTTTGTCTTAAAACTTGAAGATGTCTTTCTTTTTTCCCTTCGTAATTGACTAGAAGTGGGTGTAGGTTGTGCAACACTTCTTTCCCTAATTGATCTAGTAAAATTGTCGCTTTCTTCAACTCCAATTGCTTTAGCAATGCAATCCATGTGAGTGAATCATCTTTGAAGATAAATTCATCTTCCACCTCTTGCTCTTCATCCATTCCACCCATCAACCATTCATTACTGTCATCTATATCTACTAAAAAAAATGGGGTCAATGCGGTCGCACAAGCTTCTCAATGCTCGATTATATTTGACAAACACCAAATTAATCAAGCATTATTGAGCTAGACGATTTGTTTTCTTTGTATGAATCTACAATGCATTGTAAATAATTATAATAAATACTTAGAATTATTTATTTTCAACTTCCAAATGAGTTCATAAATAATATCTCATGATAAAATAACAAAAGTGGTGGAAGTTTTGTTACTTACATGCTTAAATATGCTCCAATTATGCTCACAACCAGATGCACTACAAGTAAGACTTAACACTTTAATTGCAAACTTTTGTAATGTAGGAGTAGCAAATCCATAAGATTTCCACCATTCAACTGTTTATCAAGAGGTAAACAAGACACAATAACTCAATCAATGAGATTTGTGAGCATGTCAATTAATTGCTACAAGTGTGGAAAATTTTACCTATTGCTTTTGTCTTCCTATGCCTAATTGTCCTTTCAATTCCAAACAAACCTTCAGCATTTTGATACAATGTCAATTCATCACTAATCTTGTCTTGATCTTTATGGTCTGCAACTAACCTTTGTGCCTCTGCATACGATCCCTTCATAACCTCTACATCTTCAATAATATTGGGGTTTGAATAAAAGAATTCTGGATTCAAGAAGTGCCCAGTTTCATGCAAAGGGTATTGGAGTTGACATTCCCATCTCTTGTCAATGATCTTGAATACTTCAGCATACCTTTCTACTTTTTCATCAAATGCCTTTACAATGGCTTCCTTAGCCCTATACATGGCTTCATATATGTATCCCATTTAAACGATTTTTCTCTCCATCTACCAATTGAAGCACAGGAACCAAAGGCCCATATATCTTAAGAATATAAACAATGTTACTCTAAAATGAAGTCATCAATATAATCTCAGTCACTTTCTTGCCTGCAACTTCTTTTGACCATTTACTTGTTGTCCATTCTTCTAAACTAAACATCTTCCTTAAATTGACCTTTTGCTTGTGAATTCATTCAAGAGTAAGAAAAACAATGGCAAACCTAGTCACAGTAGGCCTAATAAGATCTCTCTGTCCAGTGAAATGTCTCAACATATTTACGATACAAGACGCACACAAACGTAAGAATTTAGGGTAATAACTCTTTTAATTGTATTCTTGATATTAGACATTTTAGTAATGTCTTCCAACATCAAATCAACATAGTGGGAAGCTGTGGACCCCTACCCCGCCGGAATGCATATGGCATGATGCGTATGCAAAAGGATAGAAATGCACGTGATGTGTGAGAGTCGCCACCTGGTTTAATTATTTAAGGGTAAACTAGGAAAACCCTAAATGACCCCAATTTTAATTAACCTAATTAACTAGATTAATTACCCAATGGTTAAAGCATGGTTTGCAAACCCGAGATGGATCCCGAGACTATGTCATGCTGATGAAACTAACCTATGGATGAATGCTTTGCAGGGTGAATGATTGAATTTGATGATTTCGACTTG
>CANUEP010008873.1:0-11716 GCA_947857235.1 Jatropha podagrica
AAACTGGAGTCATTTAGGGTTTTCCTAGTTTACCCTTAAATAATTAAATAAGGTGGCGACTCTCATACATCACGTGCATTTCTATCCATTTGTCATACGCATTTCCACATTGCGAGTACGTATGGGGGTAGGGGTTCACAAGTCTTAATTATAATTTAAAGTATTATTATAATAAAATGTAAAAGTTGAGGATGAAATTCGTATAAAAGTCAAATTGGAGTAAAATTGTAACAAAATGTTAAAATTTATGGTGAAATTGTAGTGGAATAGCAAAAAACCTAAAATTCAGAGTAAAACAATATATTAAACCAATTCAGAATTTAGAATTCTATATTTATGATTAAAATCAGTCCAATAATTTAATTTAAAATTCTAAAGTTTGTCATTCTATAATTCACAATGTGGTTAAGTGCTAAATTTTGCTACTAAGAAAATTTAAAAAAAGAAATCATCAAGGTAACATAACATTTTTAATTTTTGAGCAGCATAATTATATTATTTCATTAATGTAAGAATTAAAACGAATAATATATATATCCATATTATATTAATTATTTTTTGTCCTCGGTCATTTGTTCACATGGGCAACCACGGTATTGTCCCAAAATCGAGCGCGTAAAATTACGAACAATCTTATCAATTGCGAATAAACCAACTGATATATGAATTTTAATTTAATTTAATGGCTAATATATATTATTTTAATAAAATATTATATCAGAATATAAAACAACTGATATCTTTTTTACAATTATGTTAAATAACTTATTTCCTTCACAATTTGAGACATACATTATTCTTAGGTCTCTTCTCATAACCATATTCTACTATCGGTTATATCTAACTACAAATTAATTAATTAATTAATTAAGGAGTAATTATATATTTAATATTCGGCCTTTTCAAAATTTTCGACTTTGGTGTTGAAAAACTTTAACAATTAAATGTCTAAATAATTAAAAATTTTTCAATTAAGTGTCGTGTCCGGCTGAATTTGCCATTAAGATTACTAGAGCCCACAAGGCAGTTGTATTTGTGCTGACTATGCTCTAAATAGGTGAGCTATCAAAACTTCATATGTTAAGAGCAACTCCAATGAGACCGTGGATTGTAGCTTATTTAATTTTCACATCAGAAGGATGCAATTAAAAAAATATATATTTTCTCCAACGTTGTTATCTATTTAGTCTGTAAAGATGATGTTTCAGGAAAATAAGACATGTGCACTGTGCCCTCTATTTTTCGAAGGATCTGTTAGACATTCTGACTTATCTGTTTAATTCATTTTTCTCTATTAATATGCCAGCTAAGATATAATCTACATTTCTATTGGAGTTGCTCTATATAACATTTCAATTTTTGAAAAACCCAAAAGGATTTATAAAGTAATTTTTAATGTGCCTTTTCATAATTTTAATGTGATTTTACCTTCCTAAGTTAAGGAATAACTAAATTTGATTAATTTGTGTTATTATAAATTAACAGCATTTTATTACTTAAAATACAAATATATCTAATTCAATATTAATGTTATTTGTTAATTATTATAATAAATATGTAGATAGTAAAATGCACCATTTATGATTTATAGTAGTATTTTTATGTTAGTCAAAGTAAGACTTGAAAGTAAGTATATAGGACAAAAATTGAAAGAAATAATAATGATGATGATAATAACAATAATAATAATAATAATAATAATAATAAAAAGGGTAACACACACTCTCTCTCTCCCGTCTTCCCTCTCTCCCTCTCCATTTCCGTCGAACCCTTCCTCTATCTCTCCCGTTTTTCATCTCCGGCCAAATGACAGCAAGAACCACCGGTGTCCAGTCTCTCTCTCTCTCTCTCTTTCATTGCGCAACCCCTCTCTCTCGATCATAGGAGGTGACCACGCTCCCCAGCCATTTCCGACCGCCACCTAACGAGGCCAAGTTGTCAACCGTCCTCCTTCACGGTGCTGAAGGCGAGCTGCACCTCTCCTCACTCTAATCGAATCTGAAATGGCGCAAGGCGGCGACTCCTTCCTGCGATGCGACTGCCTTCATGGTAGCTCCATCTCTTCGATTTTTCGGCTAGATCGTGCATTGTCGGTGAGCTCCTCATGCTCAGGTTAGTCTATAATCATCCCCAATAGCGTTTAATTCGATTGATTTTGATGGATTAAGTCTTTGATCAAGATTTAGAAAGTTGGATAAAAATTTAATAAATTTGGAAATTCGTTAGATTGAGTTTTGTTATGGTAAAACTGATTTGGGAATCGAACTCCCTATGAAAATTAGAGCATTTTGATGTGTAGTTTGTGTATCCAACGACTTAGATTTTCTGGCCATTGCCTGTGGCGGTTCCGGTGGTGGCACCGGCGAAGCTCCAGCGAGACGTCGAGAGGTAGAATCCTCTTCTTGACACGAGGAAGGCTACGGTATAAATAAATTTTTTCATCCAGAGGTTAGTGCTTATTTTATGCATTAATTGAAAAACTTCCAAAGTTTAGAATAAATATAATTATAATTGAGAAATTTTGGTTTTAATTGAATATAATTGAGAAATTTGGCAACTGGAAATAGTTAAGTAAATTGGCCTTTGAATTGAAATTAGTTGTATGTATTATGAGTTAATGAAGATGAGAAATTTGAATGTGAATGTTGTGCATAGAAATGAATTTTTGCCTTGGGTTGAGTTATGAATAAAACTTGGTTTTAATTTATGTATTAAGGACCAATAAATTGAGTTTTTAAATTATTTGATTTGAGTCTTATTACAATTATGAATTTATTTGGTAATCAAGTGTTAAAAGTGTTTTTAGTATGCATGATATATAAATATAGGGGTGTGCAAACGGTTCGGTCAATTCGGCCAATTTGGTTTGGTGAAGAGAAATTCGGTTAAAATTTCAGCCAAAAAAATTTTGATCATCGGTTATCGGTTAAAGGTTCGGCCAAGAACCAATTTGACCGAATTAATCAAATTAACTGACACTTTACATGACGTTGTTTTGTGCAAAAAAAAAAAAAAAAAAAAAAAAAGGTTAATGTTGAATCTATCAAAACCTAACGCAAACACTTACTATAACCTCTCCTTGCTCTGTCGCCACTCACTAGTCACTCCTATTCTCTCTCAGCCACTCTCACTCACACCTCTCCCTGCTCTGCCGGCACTCACTCCAACCTGAAGTCTCCTTGCTTTGCTACTGTCTGTCGCTTCCTCTCTACTGTTCTCCGTCATCTATTATCAAGCAAGTCATTACTTTCAAGTTCAACTATTTTTCTATATTTTTTTCTTCATCTTTTGAAAACCTAAATTCCTAAATATGAATCTGATCTATGTTTTTATGAATTTTAATTTGCTTGAGTTGAGATGGTCTTTGTAATTGCTTTTTATCTGCTTGAGATGAGATGTTCTTTTGCTTCCCTTTTGACTGAAGGTGATTTAAATGTTTGATTTGGGTATTAGGTTGCTTTATGTTCTACATTTCTCTTATAGTTTTTGACAGATTGTTATAGTTAATTATCCGTTTTGTGGGATTGATTGACGCAGGGGGAAGTTGTAGGGCTGTCAGTTTTTTTTAACAAGTAAGCTAGAATAGGGTTGATTGTAGGTGGAACAGTAAATAATTAAGTTTATAACCTTTGAATTAAAATTATGAGAAAAATAAGATCATTTACAATGCTAATAGTGCTGTCTATTTATAGTGATAAATCCTAACTAGATTAGGAATCCTAATTAAAGAAAGAATTAAAACTCTATTCCTATTCAATGATAAAATAGTAAATCCTAATCAAATAAGGAAACGGAAAACTAATACAAATCTGAAATAAAACATTAAATTAAATAAAATCCTAATTGTGCTAGGAATCCAATTAGGACTAGGATTGCTCCTGCATCAGCAAGGCTGCTACCTTCAGTTTGCTATATGTGGGCGGTTAATTTGAAGCGACTATCCCAATAAACCAGAAAGACCTGTAGGTTAACCTATAAAATGTAATATTGTCGATCAACAATAACAAAGAATCCGTGAAATAAATTCAAAAACACTTTTAACACTTAATTACCTAATAAATTCACAATTGTAATAAGACTCAAATCAAATAATTTAAAGACTCAGTTTATTGGCCATTAATACATTAATTAATATGAAGTTTTATTCATAACTCAACACAAGGCAAAAGTTCACTTCTATGCACAACATTCACACTCCAGATTCAAATTTTTCATCTTTATTAAATCATTTGTATATATAAATAATTTCAATTCAACGTTAATAGTTTCCAGTTGCCAAATTTCTCAATTAATTACCAGATAACACAATTTGTCAATTAAAATTATATTTATTCTAAACCTTGAAAGTTTTCAAATTAATGCACATAATAAGCACTAATATCTAGATGGAAAATTAAATTACACCGTAGAGTTCCTTGCATCGATGAGAGGATTCTGCCTCTCAACGTCTCGCCGAAACTCCATCGGCTCCGCCACTGGAACCGCCACAGACAGTGCTCTAATTTTCATATGGAGTTTAATTCCCAAAACAATTTTACCATATCAAAAATCAATAAACAAATTCCCAAATTTATTAAATTTCTAACCAATTTCTTAATCTTTGATCAATGACCTAATCTATCAAAATCAATCGAATTAAATATCATAGGGGTTGATTATACACTAACCCGAGCTAAAAGAAACTCACCAGCAATGTACAGTCCACCGAAAAGCCGAGGAAACGCAGCTGTCAAAGGGATAGTGACGTCGCAACAATAGGAACTTCGTTCGCATGACAGAAACTTCGACGACCAAGAAGATGCACGGAGTTAGATTCACCGATGCCTAAAGCTCTATTTCCCCACCTCAACCACCGTGAACGGTGGTCAAAAGTGGACTGAAAGAATGAGATCACGTTTTGCAATCGAGAAGGGAGCTCGCGTTATAGAGAGGAGAGAGATGGGATCGGGAGACCTGAGATGGTGACTTCTGATTCTTCCTAGTTTTTTTTTCTATTGTTGTTTGGCTGACGATGAAAGGGACAGAGAGAGAGAGAGAGAGACTCGACAGATATGGACTAGAGGGAGAGGGCGAATGTAAGAGGAGACAGAATTTTCTTTTGTTTTTTTCCAATTCCTTCCCATTTTTCATTACTATTATTATTTTTTTTTTCTTTTTATTGAGCAGAAATTATTATTATTATTATTATTTGAAATTTTATCTTATATTTTATAATTTCAAACCCACTTGAAATTATATTTATCTATACATACTTACACTTATTTTATCATAACATAAAATAGAAAATAATATTGACTTATTTAATCATATATACATAACCAATAAATAATACAAAAAATTATTCGTCATTCTTATTTCACAAATAGTTACCTATGATAACAGTAACTATGCTGCTTTCAATTTTAATAATTAGATAGTACTATATAATTTAAACAAATTCAATCATTCATTAATTACAAAAATAAAATCCTACGATATAAATTTAAAAAAATTATTAGATAAGGAATTATTTTATGTGCTCTTTCAGTGTTCAAAAATTGAGATGTTATAACCTAAATTCAAAAGCTTATTATTTTCAATCTGAAAAATTAGCGGTCAAATGTAATTCGAAATTACTTTCCAACTGAATTAAGCCAAAGATGACCACTGAAATCTCCAAATTTCACCGAAAAATCCTGGAGGCGCATTCAAAGGCCGAACAACCTTGCAAGGGGAGAGAGCTCGAAAATTCAGCAGTAACGAAGGGACTATCCTTTCTCAATTTTTTGTTTTTTTTAAGCTTCAAAACTAACGATGTACAAGACATTCACTTCAATTGTTAAGACACCGTATGAGTACTAAATATATGTATAGTCTTGTTTCGTGTATTTTATGAATACGACACTGCAGTTCAATTATTCATCAATTAAAATTATGTATTTAACATAACATTAAATGTTATATACATAAAAGGAAATAATCAGTGGAATGATTCGTTCCACAGCACGATACTATTATATTGTGTTTAAGTTAAAAATGGAGCCCAAGTGTTAAAAAATTTGCACGTCAGTTTTTGGGCTATAGGGATGAATATTTGCGAAGGTAAATACAAACATTTTTGTAATTGCCGTGTCAGTAGTTATCTGCCCATTAACATCAAACAACGCAACCCTGAATTAGGAAAAAAAAATGGAATTTAAACTTTAGTTTAACATACGAAATTGAAAATTAAATTTTAAATACAAACCGCCATAGTTGCAAGAAAAAAAAAATTGTACCGATTAGAAAAACGAACTTTGTACCAAAAAATAATAATGAAGAAGAATATACAAAATTAGTGTATTGTTCAACCTTCACAGAGATGTTTTAAAGTGAAATTAATAATCTATATTTTTAAACTAATTTTTTCTTGTAGTCATAATTTATTTTATAATATATGAGGATAAGATAACTATATTCCAATTATGATTGAGCTGAAAATTAATGTGTATTTCTAGGGATGCCAATGGTAGGTTTGGATTGGTTAATACAACACGCACAACCAAATCCACTCATATCATCAATTCTCATATCTTACACAATATTATAACTGGGTATGTAATCTTATATCCATTTTTGTACCAAATGTGTTTATGTATATCTATCGATATCTGTAATATGAGGATATCTATAGGTATTTATTACCTACGAAACCAATTTATTCAGATTCATGTTATATAAAAATTAAATTATATCTAATTATAAAATAATAAAGTGTTTATCTAGTTGATTTATATGTTATATAAAAAATATGAAAAGAACTTGAAACACAAATAGATACACGAAAATTGATAAATTAAAATTGTAATTTCAAATCCCTTCATCTTATTATAATATTTAATTCAAATGTAATAGTGACAAATACTGTAAATATAATTGTCGATAATAATTATAATTAATGAAACAATTAACAAATTCAAATAACAAATTCACAACTCGTTATGATATTTCTCTTCAGATTGAAATTGAAGTCAAATATTAAAAATGTAATTTTAAATTTCAAAATCACCAATTTTAAAATTTGTGCATGCAAAGTAATATATAATACTAAAAAGTAGTAATTATACATCATTATAAATTTTATATTACAATTATTTAAATGAATAAATAATTATTTTTATTTTATCTTTTAATTTATGTATTTCATAATTAGTAAATGCTAATTCAAATTTTTTAACAACTGTTAAATAATTATTATATTTATTCCATAATACTTATTGAATTCAAAATACAATTTCGGTTGATGAGGTAATTTTGCGGTTGTACGTCAAATTTGGTAAATGTTCGCGTCAAGAAATTTTCGACATAAAATCAAATGAGTTTAGTTATTCGAATGATGTTAATTTTTTGTTCCCCTTTTCTTCCACAACCTCAATTTACATACCTATCTCTATATAAATATTTCCTATAATGTATATACATATATGTACACACATATATGCCCGCTAATCATGTGTACACAATCTTTGCATTAGTAGGACCAACATTCTATTTAAAATAGACGGCATGAACCTAGTCAAAATTCTATACATATGGACTCTAGATTGATTTGTTTTGTTATGCATTTTGAACATGGGTTTGGAATGCATATATGGACTTTTACATCTATGTTTGTCAACATATGATAGTCACTTTATGAAGCAATCAATGCGAAATTGTCACATCCAATGATAAATAACTAATATATACTTTTGAGAGAGGCTTCTGACACACGCATAGTGACACCTCTCGATATTCGAATTTTTTTTTATCGAACCATGCAAACTTAATGAGTACACTTTCTGTTGTTACGTTAGGCAGGAGATCCAACCACCATCTGAAACAAGAGGGGAATTCAAACCCCAACTTGACACTCCCTTTATCTCTGTACAAACTTGTATTTATATTGCGACTTGGTTGACTAATAGCTGAAGTTTATTACCAAGCTTTGAATGTTGTAAGTATACAAATTGTGGAAGTGGTTGGGCTACTCTTAAATATGTGTTGCATCACACCTTGCCATTTGACATACAGTAAACGTTAATGTGCAGTTGCGTAGATAACTGTAAACACGTACATTGTACGAATGGCGTAGTCAGGAGATAAGCTTAGCATTGAATTTGGTAGCAACCATATGGCAGTGTTGCTGCGTCTTCGGAGTCACCATACACAGGAGACGATATGACAATCATGGCGCAAGAATTTCTCGATCTGAAGCATGCTGTGAACGACTTACTTAATGGAGATTTTCATCTTCTTGAACATGAAGTTGATATGGCGATGACTCTAATGACAAAAGAAGTTAGACCTTGTTTGGTTGAAATGAAAAGCAAACTTGTCGAAATTAGGAATATTGTGGTGTCCCAGTCAAAATCAAGGTTTAAGTTTGTGAACGGCGCAATCTGTGCATCATGTTTCATTTCGGGCGTCGGTGTTTTGTTCCTCATCAGAGCTCATCTGGTGATCTGATTTTGGTACAAATTGTAAGACGCAAAGTGAGCCATGTTTCTAGACAGCCATACAACCAGCCATCAAAAAACTGCAAGTGTTGATTATCCCAGAGAGTTAGACAATGATTTTAAAGTAATAAATGTAATTGCTTAGGTTTTTTATATCCCTATGATGTGATTACGAATATTATAGGTTATTAGGTAGGCAATACGGTAGGGACTAGAAGCTCAGTATTGTAAGTAACCCACATCTCCTTGCCCAATTAATCTAATGTTTATCATATTCGTTGTCCACATGGTAGCGAACACAAAATAGGTCGCAAAGCATGAAATTGTGTTGCCTGAGCTTCACATTGTAGTATGTTATTGGTATAAAGTTATACACAAAGTTGATGTTTCAGTCCGCATTAATGGTCTTCTTCCACCGCATATGTTATGTTGACGAAGTCTCTGATATCATTTTTTGGTGACAATTAAATTTCTACGAAACATGATCCGATACAAATATGGGATGGGAAGCGATGATGTGATACCACAAAAAGGGGTTTGGCTAAATAGTACGATGATAAATGAACCTAACACGTGGTCCACCAACAAAAGGGGGTCGGTTTAGTAATTTACTGACCCAGTCAATGGGGCACACTCTGGTCGCTTTACTAACCCAGTCAACTGGGCACACTCTGTTCACATATTCGTGTGCGTTAAGCCTGGGTACAGATGTCTTTATCATCTTCGTTGATAGAATTGATTATGTGCCCTATGTATTAATTGAACTTATTATGTGTTCTCACCTATCACCAATTGTGGGAAATTGAGCTTCAACGTATTGTGATGTCTATTTAATGGGATGATGCAGTGCACAGGAGTTCATTGAGAGCGAAAACATTGTCTACAAAATAGTTAAAAATCCTATCATCCTTTTATTGGAAACCTATATTATAGTACACCATTGCGCAAAAGTAACAACATTTACTTTCTCCCCCTCAGCAAATCACCGCCGCCAAATCTTTCACTAGTATAGACATTGGATGCCTCGATGCACTCCCACTGATGGTGATCATAAAAATTGCTGAGAAGGTTGCACACAATGGACCTATTGATATTATGAACCTTCAGTTGAGGTACGCAGGTCAATCCGTTATTTGTACAATGTTTATGAATTGAATTGAATGAATGACAACATTAATACTTCACATATTCATAACAATTATAAATTTCTACATTTTACTTACAGCATGTAGTTCTGCCGATGTTTAATTTGTTCTTTGTCCTTCATTGCATTTACATGTGTAACTTTATTGCTGGACAACTAGTTCAAAGAAATTTTGGATTTGCACAAGGGGGCGAGTGGCCAAACAACATGTGAGTCTAAATAACTTCAATCATTGTCTCACCTACACTAAAGCGCAGACCATGCAATGCATTGAAGAGCTCGCTTGCTTTGGTAACAAGCACACGTCTTATGTACTTGGTATTTTTTTATTTTTCTATGATACTAATAAAGTAGATGACGCTCGCTTCCTATTCAATAGTCATCCACAGGGTAATGTGGATGCAACCTATGCTTTTGGAATGACTTGTGCCTTAAACGGAGATGTTTGTGGCACATACACACTCTCTTCTTTCCTATAATGGGACAACTTTGTAGAGACATTTTACCAAATTAGGCGAAGGTTCCTCACCTTGATTCCCAACCCACTATTTAACAAGAACTATGTCAGAAGGAACCTTTGTAATTTATTAGGATAGGGACACTGGGTTTTAAAAGATGAGGTTTCGGATGGTGAATATATGTCGGTAACTTATTGCGCAGAGTGTATAGTAGACGTAGAGGTATTCCTAGTCCAGCATAATGCTGGTTGCACTTAACATCTTGACATGTGAACAATTAAATACAAACGTGTACAAAGGTGTAGATGTTGCCATGGTGTGGGCATATTAATAGTGATTTATTGTATGCATGGAGCAAAGATTGTGGTTTGTTGACGTTGGTAATACCGTAATTACCATTGTTTCTATTACAAGCATTACAAAATGGTTCTGACCTATTCGTCTCAATCGAAAGTTAGTTACAGATGGCAATTGATGCTTGCCTAGAACAATAAGTTTTGCAAATGTTGAACGAGTGCTCAGTTTAAAATAAAAGTTAATGGGTTGAACTTGAATTCTTTATTTCCAATTTAGAAAAAAGTATATAATTATATGCGACGATCATGCAATTGTACCCAAAATGTCATCGCATTTTATCGATTAGACCAACGAATTTATGCTTGCCGATGATTAATACGAGAGTCCAATAATTTGTGCCTATGTTTTTATATTTGGAGATCACAAAATATTTATCCACTTATATGTTTGTAATTAGTCATCGAACTTGTTGTTTTAAAGTATAAATAGCATAATTTTTAACTGGTGTATGCAATTTATATGATGTGATTTTTGTAATTAATGTACTGCCTGTGAATTTGTATAAACAATGAATAGGAGGAAAAATATCCAGAGGGACGGAACGATCCATTCAACGTATAATTGTGGACTTAGTCTTTGATGAATTGTGAAAAGTGTTTACATCGTACACCTGTATATCAAACAATTTACATCTTGAATTGTTAAGTGTACATCAACATCCAAAAGTAGTATGAAGCGTGTTCGATAGGATAGGACAATCCATTCATATGGAAATGATGAGGCTTGCATCTATTTGTGTACGGATCGACTGCATAATGAATGGTAGAATGCAATTTTTTATCACAATGTTATACCATATTAGTAATTATAGCATGTTGCCCTCGCCAAGTAAGCAATGTGTGGATATAAAATTAATACACATGTTGAATGAATGATTTGTAATAAGTTACCTCGTGTGAATCACATCACTTAAGATGTTATAGCTGATGTGGTCTACAGTGACGTGTGGGACTAACCATCAAACGTGGCTGACACATTAAAAGAATATGAAATAAGTGGAATGTAAGAAAGTGTGTTGTAAACGCTTCATAATATAATATACTTAATTCGTTGATAGTAAATAGAATGATTAGATGGATTTGTAGTTTTCCTACGTGGCTAGCAAATGTATTCAGAAGGTGACAATTTAGATCCATGTAACTTCTGAACACGTGTGAATGTGTATATATATATATATATATATATATATATATATATATATATATATATATATATATATATATATATGTTATTTATGGAGAGAGCGCGAGCTATATAGTTGGATCGAAGAAGACAAAAAAAATATATAAATAAAATTAAAA
>CANUEP010008877.1:0-12798 GCA_947857235.1 Jatropha podagrica
GAACAGTCTGCAGATATTTTAACCAAAGGACTTCCTAAAGCAAGATTTGAAGAGCTAAGGAACAAGTTAGGTGTATGCAAATACTAAGGCAAGGAGGAGATTGTTAGTAATTGCCTTTAGTATTTGACCACGTCTTTACAGTTTTTTTTTTTTTGAATAAGTCTTTAAGCATGATTTACTTGTTGCTTAATTATAGGAGATTAGTTCAGTTTTTTTCCGGATTATTAGCAGTAGTTGCTAAGTAGTGAAGTCTTTTTTTCTCTATAAATATTCAGCAGTAAATAAGAATAATGTGCTTCCAAGTCCAATATATTCCAGTTTATAAAACATTTTCATATATCTTCATATCAGTTTTTTTTTTACCACAGATGCTATTGTCGATGCTTAGCGTGGGTGTGCTAGTTATGGTGCAGTCTTTTGAGATGCAAATGGGAGGGTCCTTTATGGTCTATCAGAACACCTTGCAGGCCAGTTGGATCCACAAATGGCTGAATTTTTTCGCTTGCAAGAGGTCCTTTCTTGGATCAAAGGCACCAGCTTGCTAGGGTTATAGTTGAGACTGATGCTAAGGTTATTTTGGATGAAATACAGCATCCTTCTAATGTTATCTTGGAATGGTGTGATATGGTGGTTGATTGCATTTTTTTGTATAATTACCGTAATGAGGTCACTAATACTTGGGTTAGGAGAACAACAATCAGAGTTGCTCATAGTTTGGCTCATGAGCCTACTCAAATGTTGATTTTCATCTTTGGTTTGAACTTCCTTCAAACATCAAAGCTCTAGTTGTTTTTTATTTAAATTTGATCAATGCATGAGACTTATCTCCCTTTCTCAAAAAAGAAAAAAATTAAAACTAAATTGATTGATTAGGTTGGTTTAGTTTGATTTTATGCACAATTCGATCTAATTTATTTTTTTAAAATTTTGATATATTTGATTTATACTTCCAGCTCAGTTTAAATTTAACCAATGAAATGCTTATTTCACCTGAAAATTTCATTTTCTCTGTGATTAGTATCTTCTTTAAAAAGGTCAGAGACAACAATGGAAATAAGACAAGTATTTTGGGGTATCTGTTTGCTCTGATTTGTTTTATGAGGGTATGAGTAGATATAAATGAGTTTAAGATGGACATAGATAATGAAATTATTATCCATAACAAATACAAGTATGGTACAGGTACAAGATTTTGGATACCCACTATCCATTATTGAAATGGTTTTATTCATAGGCATGTGTGGACACCTATTCATTTATTAATAAAAGATATATTTTAAATAAATTTTGATTTACATAAATTAAAATTTTAGGGCTATTATAACCAGTTAAAGAGTCCTTAAGGAAGTTTGGAATAAATACGAATGGTAAAATTTTAAACGGATTCAATATAAATACTTAAATGTATATTTAAAAAGAATTGAAATAGATATAAATAGAAAATTTTTAAATAGATACAGTTCACAAATATCCGTTTATTTCTATCCTAATTGAAAGTAGGAAAATATTATAAATTACAATCAATTCATTCAGTATTACCCTTTTTAAAGAACAAACTTCCAAGTGGAATTCGCTTACAAATATAATATCGAATTAATTTACCGTGTGCGTTGTACACGAAACATACTTCACTCTAATCATATAATTAACTGAGAAAATGGATATAATAGCAATAAAATAATATTAGTATGTTGGTATATTGAATCCATGAATGGTGAATATATATATATATATATATATATATATAAAATGATTAATAAATTTATTCTTTCTTTTATTAGAAATTAATATATATATGTTATAATTATGTTTTACTGTTAGATTATAAATTTTTAGAAGTAAATTGCATTTCATTATATTTTTATAGTTGATAATTAGTTTAGAGACGTTAAGAGTACCAATATTTTCTTTAACAAAAATTCAATTTATTTATATAAGCTAATTTCTAGTAAGCTATAAAATTCATATAGAAATAGAATTATATAAATGTTTGTTTTTTTAGAAATGCACAATGTTGTAAATTGATCCTAGCTGCTGCAGATGTGGTCATGCTTATAAGAAATGAACATGGTGATATTATGGCAACATGGCCTCGCAAATTCCAATCTCACTTTGATCTGGATCCACCTGAAATTGCAGTAGATATGGGTTTTCAAATGGGTTTATGCTCTTTGGCCAAGAGCCGGTCACAAAACTCCAAGCAAGTAAGTAATATGAAGTCATGAATACAAAATATTTACTCTTGCGTTAGCCTAGCAAGCGCCAACCTTAATTGTAATTCAAATACCAAACCGTACAGTAAACCTACCAGTCAGAGTCATACCTTGCCTGATATTTTTAAACAAACAACGATAAAGTGACAGCTTCTAACCGCTGGTCGTCTTGAGACAGCTGGCCATTTGTCAACCATAACTAGAACAACTGGCTCAGTTTTAACCCTACCTGCCACTCGTGAATACCAGTAAATTAAGATTGGTGATGTGGCACTCGAGGATGATGAATTGGGGGATGAAGTTAAGGTATTGGGTTGAATTCCGACTATAAAATAATATAATATTAAACTTCAATGAAAATATCAAGTGAAATACTTGGTCAAAAGATAATGATAGATATAAAAAAAATAATAAGACATTGCGTGAAATAGGCCTCACAAATATATTTCATGCATAAAGGGGCAAATCCATTGGTTTGCATGTGCCCAAGTCCAACTCTTATCACACCTTTTAAAAGTTCAATATCAAACACTTATAAATAAACTATTTTGAAAGCTCTCATACACTACACTTGCAACAACGTGGTCATGGCTTTCAATCTAGTCGTCATCGTTTTTCAGGTTTAAACCATATGAACAACCTCTTTCTCCTTCTATGGTGTTTGTTGGTCCAACTGACAATTGGAGTTAATATTTCTGCTCAGTATTACTCTGGCTAAGATGATAAGAATGGTAATGTTTCACTCATCAACTTCTGTATTTCTTGTAAGTTAGTTTGCTTCCTTGTTCTTACA
Organism: Jatropha podagrica; assembly: GCA_947857235.1. Classification (NCBI taxonomy): domain Eukaryota; kingdom Viridiplantae; phylum Streptophyta; class Magnoliopsida; order Malpighiales; family Euphorbiaceae; genus Jatropha; species Jatropha podagrica. Next base: position 3,007 of record CANUEP010008877.1, read on the forward strand.
GTAATTCCTTTTTACGACCGAAAGTCTTTCACAGCTCTGAGTCTATTTGATATCCTGAAATTACAGCACTGAGTATATTTTTAAATATATCATATTAATTAAATTAATTAATTAAAATGGATAATCATATTATTTTGATTATTTTATATAATTCATATTAATAAATTAATTAATTGAAATTGATAATCATATTAAGTTGAACTTTTTAGATAATCTATGTTATTTAAATAAATTCAAAAATAATTAAAATATCTAATTATTTTAATTATTTTTTTGAAAAAATCAAATTTTAAATGTTATGGGTAATTAAATATTATCTATATTTTAAATTAAGATATTCTAATTAACCATGTCTAGGGATATAGTGGGAAATATAAAAAGTATGCTAAAGACATTTTAGAAAATATCATTATTTTTTCGTTATTCCCATATATCATAGATAGTTGAATTCTATTTCAAGAAATCTAAACTTGGAGAAATAAAAAATTAATTCTATCAATGTGGGGAAGAAACATATGTATTCGGCTACAAAGTCTATTTTGTATACTGCAAGGTAATAATAGATCTTTTGTATGCATTTGAGAAATAAAATTAAAAAAAAAAAAAAACAATAATAATAATAATACTGAATGGGCCGTCAGCTCTGATGGTGGTTAAGCCCATTACTAGTGCAAGACCACAAGACAAGTAACATTAAAAAGCCTAATGTTCAATATAAAAGATTTAAAACTCTCCATGGGCCGTGGAGATGGATTGGTATTAAACAACATAATTTTCACATTTTTTTTAGGCTTTTAATTTTTAATTCGTGAATTTTTTTTTATTACGAAAAAATTCTAGATTTTCTACTTTGAAAAAAAATTACTAATTCATTGTAATTAGTGACATTACGTCAGCTCTATTTTTTTTTTTTTTTTTTTTTTTTAAGATAGAAAGAGGGATTTGTGTCGTTGTCGTTTCGTTGGGTCCACCGATACGATGTTAACGTTACAATTTAAAACAATCTATAGAGTGCACAACCCTCCAAACACCGATGGAAGATCTTGTCTAAGGAAGCCCACTTAAGTGGAGCAAACTCTTCAGTAACAAAAATATTATTTAGATATTATACATGACGAAAACGAAATGCTCTCATAGAGAATCGAGACGGATGTTAAGGCTACGGTCAGGCCACCAGCTCGGGTGATGCGTCGACCTTTAGCAATTGTTTTGTTTTTATCTATTTTTAAGGGAGAGAATAATATGGGAGCCCATTTCTTATCTGAAAACTTTCATTTCTTTGCAACCTGACTTTGGCTTTTGTGAATCATGAGGAAAAGAAAGAAAATGAAGGAAAAATCATTCACTTAATTTTCATCAAATATTTATAATTAATATATGAAAAATGTTTCATTTCTTATTTTTCATGTCAATAGTTGAAATTAACGGTGAATGGCAATGTGCTATTTCTTTTTCCAGACAAATCACATGTACCATAAAAGACATTTGATTTAATAAATTTTTCGCATAATTTTATTTTCTCAAACACTTCGATTGCAGAAGAAAACCATTTAAATACCAAAATAAAAAATTTGTCAGTTCTCTGTATATTCAAATACAGCGGAGGGCTTAAATAAAAGTAATAATATTTCAAGAATTAAAGGGCCCACATTTGCGAATTTGATTGAATAAAAATATGGGACAAAATTTGGAGGTAGTGAGAGTGAGGGGCACCCTTATCTCCGCCCCGGCAGTCTTAGCTTTTGCATGCCTTACACCTTGCAAAATTAGGCAGGCATTCGTACAGTAGCTTCGTAAAGGGACACAGCTGGAGGTCTTCTAGGGACATGAGAATTACATAAGCATTGTGACATTTGCACTTATATTACTCGCTAACGTTCTTTTCTAATTTGTTTTACATTTGTTTTTCTAGTACAACACAACTGGCTCGTTGCGTCTAATTAGGCTTTATCTTATCGGGTCGGATTATTCAATTTACCAATAAAAATTAGATTGGATTGGATTGGATTTATAAAGCGACTGGCAAAGCCTTGGTTGAGGTGACAAGTGAGAAGATAAGCCCTTTTCAACAAAATTCGAATTCGTTTTTTTTTTTTCCTCAAAAAAAGTTGTAAACATGTCATGTAAAGCATATGGCTATTATTGAGTTGTCGCTATTTAGTGAAAAATTAATACCTTGTTTAAAAACACTAAATTGACTGCAAATAAAATTTACAATGATCAATTGGTTTGCAATTTGTTTAATATAAAAGTTCTTCCCCTTCTCTTTTAAGAGTTTGTAAGAATTCAGCATTGAATTTCCTTTTTTCCTTTTAAAAAAAAAATCAAAATCTTAAATATTATGTGTTGCTTTCCCTTTTAAGAAGATCAAGTCATAATATGTTTTACGACAATTAATATGAGATTTTTATCAGCAAAAAATTAATTAATTTATTTTTAATTTACTTTATTAAAATAATAACTACAAAATATTTAATTTATCCAAATAAACTCATTTGAGCCAACGAGTTCTATTACACCCAAAACTAAACATGAAAAAGTGACAGGCAATCATAGAACAAACATTAAGAAATATCGAAACAAACATAATAAAAAGAAAAATCAAGATTATTTAGAGAAACAAAAAAAAAAAAAAAAAAAACATTGATAAGTTAATTAATGGCGTGCAAGTCCTCTAATGTATATTTCCATTTGCCAGGCAGTAAGAACAAAAAGGGAAAAACAATAAATAAAACACAAGACTTTCACAAGTTATTCTCTGCAAAATGCTAAAACTAACAAATACAGCTTCTTTAGTGATACAGAAATCCCATGCATTTGTAATTTGTGAAAACAAAGGATGAAATATATAGTCCTATAGCAGAATCCTCAAGATTTGATCAGTGTAGCTTACGCAGGACACTTGAATCCAGCAGGTGGGTTCTTGCCACAGTCAATAAGAACCTCAAGAGCAATGGGTAAAAGAATATTTATATTCAGAAGCTTAACTTTAATGGTAGTGCAAAGACAAAGAGCAGCATCTAAGTCCAGTAGCCCTTGAAGCACTGGACAACAGGCGTCCTTAGCACTACCACCAATCCCAATATGCACTAAACCACCTAACACATCAACACATCCTCCTAGCTTTAGAGCATCAATAGGGCAAGTCTCTTGCTTTGGTGGTGGAGGTGGGCATGGCACTGGAGGTGGCGGAGGAGGGCATGGTTTTTCAGTTGGCGGTGCTGGTGTTACTGGCGGGGTAGGATAATACGGTGGTGTTGGGGTAACAGGAGGCTTTGGTGGTAGAGTCGGAGGCTTGATCACCGGTGGTTTTGGTGTCGGTGTTACCGGAGGGGTAGGATAATGCGGCGGAGTTGGGGTAACAGGAGGCTTTGGTGGTAGAGTCGGAGGCTTGATCACCGGTGGCTTTGGTGTCGGTGTTACAGGAGGGGTAGGATAATGCGGCGGAGCCGGGGTAACAGGAGGCTTTGGTGGTAGAGTCGGAGGCTTGATCACCGGTGGCTTTGGTGTCGGTGTTACAGGAGGGGTAGGATAATGCGGCGGAGCTGGGGTAACAGGAGGCTTTGGTGGTAAAGTTGGTGGCGAAATGATTGGTGGTTTGGGCACATAAGGTGGTGGCTTTACAACAGGGGGTTTTGGTATATGGGGTGGATATACAATTGGAGGCTTGACAACCGGTGGTTTGGGTACATAAGGTGGTGGCTTTACAACAGGGGGTTTTGGTAAATGGGGTGGATATACAATTGGAGGCTTGACAACCGGTGGTTTGGGTACAGTTGGTGGTTTGACAATGGGTGGTTTGGGTGGCTTAGGTGGGTGGTGCTTGGGTGGTTTATGGTGAGAGGGTGGCTTTACCTTAGGAGGGTGTTTGGGTGGGAACTTAGGAGGATGCTTCGGTGAAGGTGGAGTAGGGTATGGACAGTAAGGGCAAGCAAGAGAAGGGATCAAAGAGCCTAAGTTGAGAAGGAGAAATAAGAGATTTACAAGAACAAGCTTGGCCATTGTAACTGTCTCCTTTGGTGGCTTCTCAGTGAATGAAGTCCTAGCCTTCTTATAGACACCAAGAATGAGAAAAAATATCAATCAATCAATTCTCAGAAACACGAAAAAAGAAGAAAAAAAAAAAAAATAGTAATCGCCATCACTTTTATCTTATTTTATTTTGTCGTGTTAGATTGACTTGACAGATATCATCATGTGAGAGTGTTTGGTTTTAAAATAATATCACAAAATTCTGTGTATTATATTTAATTTATATTTTCGGATTACAAATTAAATTTTTCTTCGGAAGTATGATTATCCTAAAAGGAAAAAAGTTAATTTATTATAATATTGAAAATGAAAGCACAATTAAGGAAAACAAACAAACAACTCACTAAATTATGTAAAAATTATTTACATGTGCATTCAGCAATATTAGCTATTAACTGTTTTAATAATTTTTAAGGTCTATTTTTAAAATTTATACAATAAAATTAACTGTTTTGATAATTATTAGATATTTTAGTAGCATTTAACTTTTAATTTTTTAAATAATTTTTCATAAAATATTAAAAAAATAGATTAATTTTCTATAAAACACTACCTTAACCCAAAATTAATTCAAATATTATGTTATTAAATATTATAAAAAATAATCGAATGTTAAAATCTATTTAAAAAGTTATTATTAACTATAATTTTTAATTATTCAATAGCTATTAGCCTTTAGATATTATGTATTGGCAATTAGTTGTTAAAAAAATAAGAATTTAATTGATGGTTAAATTTAAAATGACAAAAAAACCCATAAAATTTTCACTTATAACCATAAAATTATACTCATTATTAAAAAAAAAAGATAATTTCTAGATTATATATATACACAGAGAAAGATTTAATTTTATATCTATAGAATGTAAATTTTTGGTGTATAAACCAATTATATAAATTGTTAATTATTAAATATTTATATTTATATGGTGTGCAGCTCAACTCTATAATTATATTTATATAGATACAAATATCAATGAAAAAATATAAATTATTTTAAAAAAGAAATTTTAAAATTTTAATCGCATTATTAATTTTATTAATTATTAAAAAAATATCATTAATAATATCAATTTCAATTCTCTATAAATTAATGTTAAAAAATATATTTTAAAAATAAAAAAAAAATTAGTTTTAACTTAGCAAAATAATATTTTAATATTATAATGTGTCATTACTCTAATATCTTAAAATGATGCGATATAAATTTTTATATTTATATAGATTGATGTAGATATAATGATTGAAATTCAATAAATTTAATATTTAATTAACTGTATACAGACAAATAGAAAAAAATCTCAAATATAAGTATAGATTGTCACTTGCTATGCTATCTACTGAAGTTCACCAATAGCAAATACGTTACGTTAAGTGCTTCTTACATCAGTTTTATACATAAGTGAAATTTGGTGATAAATAAATAAAATAAAATAAAAAATAATTAAATATATTAAAAAATAATGCATCCTACAATGCTTATTTTCAATTTCCCCTCCAATCATTTTAAAAATATCCAAATTATTAGGAAAATAGTTTTGTCCGAATTTATAGAATTTCGGCAGCCATAGTGCCATACAACCGAGAGTTTGTACATCCCTACGTGCGCTTGCACATATCAAGTATAGCTCAACTGCATATACTTGACAGTGATGAATGATGAGATCGGTGAAAGCAATTTCTTTGATTCAAAGCTTACCACCAACGTAAAAAAAAAAATGGTAAATAAATGAGGTAATTGGTCGTTTAATTCCCATATAGTTCTCATTATCAAAATAGATTAGGGGACCAGTACTTAAGTTTGCTGTTGGAGTTCAAAACGACAAAAAGAATCAGGAAAAACGCGTTATTAGACTTGGGACATTTTTAACATGTAGTGCCCTGTTAAGCCCGTGATTGGCTTTAAAGGCAGCTGTAGATGACAGACATGTGCTGCTCTTTTTTCTTTGTTAAACGATTTCCCTAACAAGACAAAGTCATTTTCCATTTTTTTTTTTATTTTTGATCTACTTCTTTTAATATTATGAATATATATATCTTTTATTATAAATATAATTTTAGTCTATATATAATTATCATTTATTAATAACTGAATAAAATAAGTCAACCTTTTCAACTGGTTAAATTTCGTATATGACATTGAATTTTAAAATTTAATTATAAAATGACTATATTATGAAATAAGTGAATGTCATGTGAACTAAAAATCTATAATTTTAATTATTATGAATTTTACCTTTTTAATTTATAGAGAACTCTATTAAGTTCTACTTATATATATATATATATATATTATTTTTTATTCATTCTTCTATTTCTCTCTAATTTTATATTATTTTATAACACGTTATGAGCACGATTTTACTCCACCGTTTTGATTTCGTTCTATGGCTCTTTTGATCAAATCATCTAAAGAGTTGATAACTTATGATTTGCAAGTTAAAATTTGTGTAATTGAATTTATTCATATCTCAAAGATAATCCTTTTATTTACTGATATGTGTTTTTAAAAGTTATACTGCTGAATGCCAAGAGATGAAAAAATTTATATTAAATGGTTACTTTTTATAGTTAAATTAATTAATCAATTAAATGATTAAATATATTTGTCATATACAAATTGCACATTGTCAGAAGTTTTTTGGTTCGTCCATTATTTAGACAAGAAAAGAGACTGACCTTTGATTTACTATGGCATATAAACCAAATTGATAGCCACTGTCTATGGCCATTTGTCGGTCAAATTTATTGATTTATTTTTAAATTATTGATTAACATGGACACTGGTTGCTAACCAATTTGCTATATTTATTCAGCTAATATTTTATTAAAATAATGCCATATTTTATATTTTATCTGCATGGCCAATTGCTAAATATTTTCTGCGATTTCATTATCTGAATATTTTTATTATTGCTATAACACTTTTTATATATTATAAATTATAAAACTTGAGTTTATGTTTTTAATATTACCCGACAATGATTGATCATCAATATTAAGTGATGAAATATAGTTGGATGTGATGGTTTCAAGGCAATATTTTTCTATTATTGGATATTTAATAGCAAATATTTACTCGGTCCTTAGAATGGTTTGAAAAAAAGGTACAGCAACAAAAACTCACATAAATGTATGTATTGATTAATGCGAAGCTCGTAAAACTATAAGTGATTATAATTCTTCAGCATTAAAATTATTATTTTATTATTATAATGTAAGATATATATTATCCATATAGATTCTTTTATAATTATATATTGCTATATAATATTCATGTGGTACATGTTTTGTGAATTGATTTATTTTAAATATTATTAAAATATTATTGTTATTATATTTGGAGTTATATTAGCCTTTGATCTAAAATTATCAATGATATTTATAACTCAAATATGCTCTTAATGTAGCAGTATTGAGAGAAAAAGTTTTACCATAAATTTTGAATTTATTTCATGTCATTTTATTATTGAGCAAAGTATTGAGTTTCCAATTAATATTATAAAATTTGTCAAATTAGATTTTCTCATGCCCTGAAATGAATGGAATTACACATAATATTGATATTAAAGTAGTGAAATCCATCCAACTAGATCTAATGCATTCCTTGAAGTGAATGTAAATAATATATTATATTGGGTGTGGACATGAACAATGAAAAAAAATATACTTATTATTGAGAATATCGATAAGATCAATATTGAATTAATGATCTTAACAATTATAATGGCTACATAATTAAAAATAAATTTTACCATCAGAAATAGTACAAATAAGATGATATATATAGATATTGATTATATACTTGTTGTACACCAAAAAATTAGAAAACAAATTTGGCTTTGATAGTAAAAGTATTTAAAAGCCGAAAGGGTAAGTGTTACTACATAAAGAAATGGATTTTATGCATAATGCATTATTCCAAATATATTCATTAAAATATATAATGATTTAAATAAATATAATTGTAAGTCAGAAGTTTACAAATTCAAGTATTTTATTATTTGACATGATCAGTGGGACCATCCTGATCAATAATGATGCAAAAAGGAAAATTTAATTCTTATATGGTTATTTATTGAATAACTAGAAGTCTCTTCAATTGTAATAAAATTTTCATGTTTAATTTGTTCTCAAAGCAAATTAATTTTTTGAGCAATCAACAAGCAGAGTTCAAACTTCTTGCATTTTCTAGAATATATATATATAAAGTGAAATTATTGATCAATTCATTTATCATGTAGATTATTTAGATATTTTATGGCTGTATCCAAAAGATAGTTATATGATTATTATTAACTTGCAACTTCATGTTTGAAAAGATTATTATCAATAAGCAACCAGAAGTTTGTCTGATTATTTGTACAAATAATTTGATTAAGGATACAATTTTAAGGTTATGCTATTAAAACAATTTAAGCTTGAGAATGATAATAAACTTATACATCAAACCTTTAATAAACATGACATGTGTTAATTGAAATAATTATAAGGCAACTTGTTGTTGCTTTTATTTATGATCAAAATGATTTAGTATAATCATTTGTTAAATAATTGCAAGGATTATTATGAGAATGAAGCTCCTTATTTTTTTAGAGGAACGTGCTATTAAATTTTATAGTATTTATTCACATCAAGCTAAATAAATTATTGTAAGTATTTCTTTTTATAATTGATTTTGGATAATGAACCAAACATTCTCCATTAAGGAATTTTTAAATGTGCGGTATATGTTCTAATTGCTCCACCACAACTTACTAAGATGGTTTCTCAAAAAGAGGTTGAAAATATATGTTGGGTATAATCTATGATTAAATATTTAAAACTTTTGAATAAGAAAATTATATATGCAAATTTGCTAATTGTTACGGATCTTGCAATTTGGAGGAGAAAATAAGCAATTAGAAGAACAAATAGGTTAGAAATAAATTATTGCTATTATATCTTGATCTTCGTACAAGCCAGTTTTAAAAGTTTAAAATATAATTTATTTATAAAATATTGCAAATTAATTGCTAGAAATATTTACTGATCCAAAGGAAATAATTAAATCTCACATACTAGCTGCAAATTGCCCTATTTTTAAAGTCTTTGAAGGACAAACTGCTAATGTTAATAAATCTATGGCGCCAAAGTATGGATTGGTTCCAAAGATGAAAGAAAGTGAGCAAACATTTAAGATGGTTCAGTTCTAGAAAGATAAAATCTAGATGAGATCCTAGACATGACTAATAAATTTTTTGAAAAACTTGAATACATGAAATGAATGAAAAATATAAGATCTCTAAAAATTATGTCATGTTAGGAAAAGATAGAACCAAATAAAAAAAATTTCGACTATATTTATATGATATAGCGCTTAAAATTGTGCAAAATGATGGAGATCGTGAGTTTAATCTATTGGACAACATAAATGTAAAATTAATTAGGCAAAATAAAACGACGCATGTGACATTTAAATTTACTTAAAAGAAATTTGAAATTTTATAGACATCAAGATATGTCAAGCTAGTAGAATATAAATATGTATTTATGCGAAATTAAAATGGGGTCACTATTAGCAATCACAGCTGATATAAGGTGTTAAGTGTGATTATGCAAATTAAGTAAAACCTGTTAATGGAAAATATGGTAGGTATAAGGTTGTCAAAAGGGTTATAAGGTTGACTAATATTTTCCTATTTTTCACAACAAAAATATATTTGGTTATTTGATATCTTTGTGCAGCAGGTTCTTGACTTGGTAATAGTTCATATTTTT
>CANUEP010008984.1:0-12306 GCA_947857235.1 Jatropha podagrica
GCCCAAACAAATCCATTTCATCTTAAATCATCATATTTCTTATAAATCAATTCAAATAAAATATCCCATAACTTAACATCTTCTTCACAAAATTTCATAAACTTACAACCTATAAAAATTACCACATTCTCCCTTTTTTTATACTTAATAAGTTTCAAGTGGACACATGCAAAACATATATACTTAATATAGTATAAAAGTACTTAAATCAAGTTTTTGAGGAATGAAAACATGCCTTACCACCTTAGGGTGGTTCGGCCTCTTTAGGTCATCAAAAGGGAAGGAGTTTCCCTTCCATCAAACACCATATTTCAAGTTAAATATACTTAGTTAGAACATTAAAGCCTTTCCTTAAACACATTTAGTCTTACAAACTTATTTTTACACATTTCAAGCTTTCTTTAAGTCTTGAAAAATTCTCAAACATTAGTATTCAAGAAAGAGATTTTAACCATCATGAAATTGCTTATTAACAAACTCATTTAAGTTAAAATCAAACACAGAAATCAATGAAAACTTAGTGTCCTTCACCAACCATAGGTTCCGCCACTCTTATAAATGAAAGGGAAAATGCTTTCTTTTCAAAATAACCACACTTACTTGAAGAAAAACCATTCAAAGACACATTAACATCAAAGGAAATCAAAACCAAGAAACAAAACAAAAGAGCCTTCCTCTTAGAGAGGTTCGGCCAATCATGGGGAAAGGGGAAAGAAATGTTCTTCTTCCCATTCAAGCATTAAGTCATGCTTAGAAAGCATGAAAAATCATATAAAAATAAGCAATTAACCAACTCCCCTCAAAATCACATAATCTTCAAAATTTGCTTAAAACCTAAAAATTTGACACTTAAAGAAAATGAAAGGGGAAGTGAAATATTATTTCGCAAGCCTTCAAAAAAAGTTTTAATAAGCTTGGAAAGCCTCACTCATTGGCTTTGTCCTTCCCCTTGGAGGATGGTTCTCCAACCTCTTCAAAGTAGGAAAAATCAACATAAGAATCAAGAAATGACATAAGGAGAAGATGGAGCATGATTTAATGCATCAATTACATGTCTAATCTATCAATTCTACTTATTAATTCACAAATTCACAACTTACCTAATTAGGTAGTAAACTCAAATTCCTTTGCTTCTAGTCACCAATTACTATTTCTTCTACTTAATTCTTAAGTTTTAATCACTAAACTTTGATTTAATTTGGTTGTTTAGTGGTAGTTTAGAGGTAAAGAAGTTGAAGAAAATGGAGGAGAATGGGAGAGAAGTTGGCATGGAGAGAAGAGGAAGAAGATGATGGAATAGTGTTTTGATGAGTTGTCACTTTTAAGTGGTAAAGTCAAACTTGACTTCTTAATTTTATGTCAAGTGGATGGCTAAGATTAAGTCTCTAGTATTCTCATTCAAGGGCTCTAAATAATCATAAATTAATTCTCCTCTAATTATTGTTTAACTCCACCAATTCATTAAATTAACTCCATAAAAATAATTCATCAATTATTCCTTAATACACTACAGTAGAAAACACTATCCATTAAATACCTTAATTCTCCAAAAATATTCATGAAATATTTTTTATCCACCTAAATCATGCTAACATAGTCGTAAAATATTAAATAAAATATTAGACATGCATAGTAATTTTTTTGAACCAAAATAATACCAAGTCCCAAACCAATGGTACTATTTATAGATCGGTAAATCACTGTTATCGACATTGAAAAATGACACCGAAAAATGGAATGTTACATTATAGATGCTTGAACATACTAAAAAAGCATGGCAATATAAAAAATATAGTGCATTAAAAGAAAATAAACGAATAAAAGCTGTAATTTAGAGGGAAGCCCAACTCTAGCCTCGTTTATCAAGGATTCTAGGTCGTGCAACACTTTTCCCTATATCCCGACTGGTCAGTTTGGTCGAGGCTCGGTACCTAGATTGAAATCTGCAGGTATGCCTTCGATTAGGATGCTAGGGTTTCGAAGGTGCCACTTGGAGAGTGGGCTTAAAGGTTTGCCGGATAGATCGGGCTTAGTGAAAAACTTGTTTTATTCACTTTGTTGGATGGGCCAGGCTTAGTTTGCAGGATCGATCGGGCTTTAAAGCATGCAATGTACCGAACGGACTGAGCTTAATAGTTATTAAGGTGCTGGACGAACCAGACTTAATTAAAAACTTATTTTATTAATTTCGCCAAAGATGCAATATGCTGGATGGATGGAGCTTAACAGTTGATAAGGTGCCGAATTGACCGGGTCTAAGGAAGACCAAAGTGTGTACGGAATTTTAAAGGATCGACTTTTGAGTACCAAGTTAGGCCTCAAACTCAACTAAGGAAGAAGAGCAAGGTTGGACTATGTAGCCTTAGAATTATAAAAGTGAGAGTGAGAATCGGTGATGCTTGAGAAGCGTTGAATTAAGCAATAAGAGGTGAGAAATGAGGGAGAGGAGCATCATATTTATATCCTCTTTGGTTTCAAGGTTTTTGAGCTTCTAAAGGTCCGTTTGTGGCCCAAACGACATCCGATCGAGCTGATTCCCATATCGTTGGAATAGTGGCAAAATTTCCTAAAGTCTGGTGCTAAAATCATGGTTAACAACTCATCAATGGTGTTTTACTCAGCACATGGCCTATTTGGTTGGAGAGAGGTCAACAGTTATCGTAACCTAACTGCTAATGGCTACTCTCCAAAACGTCGGCGAAAGCTTGAATTTCTTTAGCTGATTTGTTCTCAGGGATGAACAGAATTGAATAATGCTCACCCCTAGTACTAAAATCATCAAAAAAATGAAGGAGAGTGTTGGAGGTGGAGTAATTGATCAGAGACAAGATCATCGCTCTCCAATGATCATCGGCAATAGAACAGTGGTGGCGACAAGACAGATCGACATCGATTGGTGCTCAAGAACTAGAGAGAGAGAGAGAGAGAGAAAGGCTGAGTGGCGCTGGGAGAAGAAAGAAAGAAGAAGAGGAGAAAGAAAAGTCTTCTAGGTCTTTCTAGGGTAATTCGATTAGATCTGAACTGGATTTGTTCCAACTCAGCGGTTTACTCTAGTTTTTATCTAATTTATAGATTTTTTATCCGGTTTGAAGGTTTTAAATATGGGTACGGTTTAACAATAAATAATTATTTTCCTTTACATTTCATTTTATAATCCCATTGATTGAAATTAAAAATTAAATTTTTAAATGGCAAATCCATAAAATTAAATTTTTAGATTATTTCAATTATCCATTAAGCATAAAATTTAAAATAAAATTTAATTGGTCATCAATAAAATTATTTTAGTACGTTTTAAATTTCATTAAGGACATTATAAAAATTCTGTTATTCCTCTTTATTTTCATTTTAATATATGGTATAGCTATAGATATAAAAAACCATCCTAACGTAGGAGACACGTATTCTAAAGCATCATAGATTGCAAACAATCTTTGCCTACCAATTACCAATCGTTGTCTACCATTAACATTATAGATTGATAGGGACATTTACATTTACATTTACATTTTCATCGCTTAATTTATTCAAAAAAAAAAAAAAAAAAAAGCTAAATGGTACAAAAAGATTGCGAACAGTCTTTGTCTACCAATTACCAATCTTTGTCACTTTCACATTAAAAAGATTAGCAAAGCAAGAGATAGGTACGACATTAATGTTTACTTGTCTGAATTAGGTAAACATCTAAACAACTTATCCTCAAACATAATTCTTTTTTTCACTTTTTTTTTTTTTAGTACAGGGTGAATCCAAATCCAAAATGTAAATTAAGATGCGTACAGATTTAAAATACTGCTGAAATCTCTATAAATTTTAGTGTCAATTTCAAAAAACAGCAGATACAATTTTTTTTTTTTTTTTTTACATTTAAGATAAAGAAAATTTTAAAGGATTAATATTAAGAAAAAAAATGAATTTTTTAAACAAATATAGGGAGACCATAGCTTTGAATCCTTTTATTATCAGTTGGGATAATTAAAAATGATTGGATTGAATATTGGTAGTAGAATTACTACCCGTGATGGTTATAAATAATTGAGATGGTGTCTGGTTCAACTGTATCATCCAGTTGATAGTTGTTTCACAATCAATAAATACGTTATAGATGTTTGATAAGTTTTTTAATCAGCAAAGAATAGATTATAAAAGTTTCAATTAGCTATTATTTCCATCAACTACGCTTTGGAGCTTTTCCATATAAAGTGGTAACTGATTCATATTTATATTATTTAAGACTTTATTAACTTCATAAGAATAGTTGCTAACAATTTTTTTTTAAATTGATATTTTTCATGAATATTTGATTTATCAGTTATTTAAAAATAAGTTCTTTAAAATATTATTTTAAAATTTTTAATTATTATTTTATATATATATATATATATAATTATATCCTTAACAGTCATTATTTTTTAACAGCAACTGATATCAGTATTTTACCAAACACGAATAGTTATCAGCTAATCGCTATTGGTTGTCAGCTAATAGCTATTAGCAACCACTATCAGCTAGCTCATAAGAATCGCTAAACTAAATGGGCTATTAGATTTTTTTTACTTGTATTTATTACCATAACCACAATATATGAAACATGTTAAGTTGTAAGTATCTTACCCATTTAAGTATTTTAATATTGAAAAATTATGATTTTGTCATTATAAAATATTAAAATTAACTCGTACATCTTTGTATTTTGAAAAATACATTATGCTCCTAAATTTTGTTTTCGTTAGATTATCATTCCGTCCAATTTTTTCGCTTTTACACATTAAATCAAGGCAAAAAGGTTAGTAAAAAAAGAGAGATAAAGAGAAAATTATGATTTGTCCCTATAAAATATCAAAATTAACTCATGTGTCTTTATATTTCGAAAAACTAATTGACAGAAAATTAAAATATAAAGATACATGAGTTAATTTTGATATTTTATAGGGATAAAATCCTAATTTTTTTATCTCTCTTCTTTGACTAATGTTTGTGCATTGATTTAACGTCAAAAAGTGAAAAAATTAGACAGAAGAATAAAATAGTCCAACGAAAATAAAATTTAGGGATATATAATGTATTTTCTAAAATAGAAGGATACGTGAATTAATTTCAATATTTTATAGGGATAAAATCGTAATTTTTCCTTTAATATTTTAAGTGAGTTGAGATGCATATAGTTCACATTTTACGAACATCTGCCCCAACATGTTCAGTTGTAGGACCATGATCTAACTTTTAATTAAAGTTAAGTACTCCACTTTTACACTAAAAACAACGACCAAATGCTTCAAAGTTATAATAATTTGGTCGGTTGATTGAGTGCAAGAGTTAAAAAATAATAATAAACCTTGTGGAAGTAAATTGTTGTATCGTTTGGAAGCAAAGGCAACTTTCTACTTTTGGACTTTTTAGGGTTTGTATGAGTCTAGTGTAGACATGAACCTAATAAAAGTTGACGTAATTACTACCAACTTAACCTTTATTGTTGTCAAAACAATTTTGTCTTCCGAGAAATTATTGAGTCAACTTTTACATTTGCTGGTTTCAATCAGTTTTCCCTCTGTCTCAAAAAATAATATATTTTATATTTTTTCACGGATTAAGAAAGTAGCATTTATTATGATTAAAGAATAATTTTATTCATATAACTTTTCTATTACATATATCTTAAATAATATATGAGCAATTATTATATTAAAGTAATAAAGTAAGAATTAAAGAGAATTATTGAAAATAGGCTTAATCACAAAAAAAAATCTGAACTTATAAATTTTTTTCAAATTTTATCAATACTTTTAATTTTATCAATCAATACCATGTATTTATTTTTCTTTGTCATTGTAGCCTCTATCTAAAATCTATCAATATTTGCTGATGTGTCTATTAATGAGATCCAATTTTTTTAATATCACGGCCACGTGGACATGCCACATAAGAAAACTAACTAAAGGCTTAATCACAAAAAAAGCCTGCACTTATGAATTTTTTTCAAATTTGGCCAATACTTTTGATTTTGTCAATCAATACCTTGTATTTATTTTTCTTTGTCAATTTTGGCTTCCGTCTAGAGTATGTTAATGTTTGCTGATGTGTCCATTAATGGGGTATAATTTTTTTTTTAAATCACATCAACGTGAATACGCCACATAAGAAAGTTAACTTGAACATAAAAATACATTAAACGATATCGTTTTATAGGAGGACACTATCTTCAATATTTTCATATTTTGCTTGTTATTTTTTTAGAATAAATAAATATTATATATTTTTATATGACTTGTAAACCCAATAGATGAGTTCTTATCTGCCAAAATGTATAGTCATATACAAAAAAGCTGATGTCTCAATTTACTTTAAAGTTGATAAAAAAAACAAAATCAAAATACTGAGGCTTAATCATCAAAAAAAGCTTGAACTTATGAGTTTTTTTCAAATTCGGCCAATACTTTTAATTTTGTCAATCAATACCAAGTATTGATCGACAAAATCAAAAGTATTGACCAAATTTAAAAAAAATCACAAGTTTAGGCTTTTTTTGGTGATTAAGCCTTTAGTTAGTTTTTTTATGTGGCATGTCCACGTGGACGTGATATGGAAAAAATTGAACCCCATTAACAGACACATCAGCAACATTGGTATCGATTGACAAAATTAAAAGTATTAACCGAATTTGAAAAAAATTCATAAGTTCAAGCTTTTTTGGGTGATTAAGTCTTTAATTAGTTTTTTTATGTGACATGTCCATGTGGACGTGATATGAAAAAAATTGAACCCTATTAACGGACACATCAACAACATTGACAGATTCTAGACAGAGGCTACAATTGACAAAGAAAAATAAATACAGGGTATTGATTGATAAAATTAAAAATATTGGTCAAATTTTAAAAAAACTCATAAGTTTAGGATTTTTTTGGTGATTAAGCCTTGAAAATAAGATAAAATTTAATAAGAATATGATAGATAATTTAAGGATTAACTATAATGCGCAAAAAAAAAAAAAAAAAAAAAAGTGGACTCTATTTTGAGACAACCTAAAAAAGAAAAAATGAATTATTTTTTTAGAACGGAGGAAGTGTTATCATTGTGGTGATTCATTTTCCTTTTGAGCATTTATTAAATCCTGCCATAACTAGTAGGTTAACTTGGAGAATCAGTGAATCAGCCTCAACATCGGGCAATGTTGCTTTTGAACCCTTTAAGGAAGAGATTACACTGAATTGGCTGACTTGTGGTTAAACCAGTCCATCTGTATAAACTCAATAGATTCAAACTGATTTTTGATATTTTAATTATTTTTTATTATATTATAATTATTTTAAATTATAATTATTTAATTAATTAAATTATAATTATATATAATTATTCAAATTGGTTTTTGAACAGTTTGACTATTTGTTAAACCAATGACCCATCTAGACAGCTTTTTAACTAGTTCAAAATTCGGATTAAGATTAATAATTCTACTTTTGAGGATGGACAAAATGAAAAAAAAAATTCTAAATTGCTTATGCCAAATCTAGAAAACTATATCAATTTACAGAAATTCAATAGTACGTTTAAATACATATATATTATAATTTATTTAATATAAGTGTTCTCAATAGAACTTCAGTTAAAATTAAAACGGATCTAGTTTGATTTTTGGTTCAGTTATTTAATTATTTTTTATTATGTAAAATATGTAGTTTTTGCTTAAAAATGATCAAAATTAATCAAATCATTGAGTTTGATTCGGTTTCAAATAAACTTCGGAGCAGTTTCATTCAAGAAGAAAAGTACGCTCTTCGATCGGTTCAGTTTGGAACCAAACTGCTTGTTGCACAACCCTAATTCCATTTTTAATTGTGGTTTTTGTTCTTTTGTATAATTATATTGGAATTTTCCGATAAGTTTCCTTTTATGAATATGCAATTTTATTTCTAAAATGTTTATCCTTAGCTTAAAATTACATGTTTTTTTTCCAAAAAAAAATTGCTTAATGTTAAAGATTTTGTGGACAAATTTAAATTTATGGTACGGAACATAATTAATTTTGTTTATTAAAAAAAGATATGTAGGAAATGAATGGAAAAAAAAATTCAATAAAAAAATTTTAATCACGTTAGCAATTTGATAAAATGTCTCATATATTTTTAAAGATTGGGTCCCATAAACCATGAACATAAAATAATCAAGTGAGACAAATTGATGGGCATGTGCAAAACCCACTCATGTCCTTTTAAGTAGCTTCTCATACAATCTTTTGGAACTGTATACACACACCCCCCTCATTTTGCGTATTAAGGGAATAACACAACGCTAAATTAGACAATGTGCAAAAATTGATAAAGAGATATACTATTCACCATGCAAATAGAATTGTATATCTTTTGTGTTATTTATTTGTATAATTATTTTTAATTCGAGATTTATATTAAATGAATAAGATTTTCAGTATATTTTACAATAATGGTGTTAATATATTTTATATATATTTAACTAGACCAAGCAGAGAATGATTATTTTATATTGACTATTAAAATATGTTCTCTAGGACATTAGAAATAAGATTAATATTCTTAATCTTAATTTAATTAATATGAACAAATGTACATTGCTTTGTGTTTTAATTCATTAAAGAATGAGTTAAAATTTTATACTAAGTAGTAGGAGTTAAAATTTAGAGTTCCTAAGCTAGAGAATTGAAGTTGCCAGTGAAGAGGTAAGTTGTGATTTATTAAGTAGAATTCTAGGATTAGACATGGAATTGATGCATTAAGTCATGCTCCTTTCATTTCTAATGTTAATTTTTTATTCTAATGTGAATTTCTCCTACTTTGAAGATGTTGGAGAACCATCCTCTAAAGGCAAGGAGAAGGCTTAAGAGTAGAGTTTTTAAGCTTGTTTAAGCTTCATTTAAAGGTTAGTGCACTACTACTTCATCTCCCCTTTCAATTTCTCAAGTTTTCAATTTTTAGGTTTTGATGAATTTTTGAGAATGTGTGTGATTTGTGTTGGGGAACGAGACTTTGGTCGTTTTAATGTGTTTTTTTCTTGATTAGTAAGCATGGTAGAATGGTTAAAAGGGAAGGAAAATGCCTCCTTCCCCATTGGCTAAGAGTGGCTGAACCACTCATGGTGAAGGACAATTTGTGTCCTTTGATTTTTATGCTTAAATTGAACTTAGTTGAGCTTGTTAGTAAGTAAATTGATGATGGTTAAAATCATTTTATTGTATTTTATTGTTTAAGGGTTTTGCCAAAATTTAAAGAAGGTTTGAAAGTGAAAAGATGGGTTCTTAAGACTAAATGAATTAAGTAATGGTTTTTAATCCATTGATTAAGTGATTTTGGTTTAAAGTACGGTGCTTGGTGTAAGGGAAACTCTTTCCCTTTTGAGGGCATATAGAGGTTGAACCACCCTTAGGTGGTAAGGCATAGTTTTCCTCTTTTTAAAGCTTAGTTATATTCTTATTGTGTTATTTTAAGTATGAACTTGAGTAAGTAAGCTTTGAATTCCATAAAAATAAGAAATGGGAATTTTTCTTACAAGTTGTAAGTAAAGGTATTTGAAATAATAAGTGTTGGTTTTGAAATATTTTTGTATAAGAAATGGTGAATGAGAAATAAGATTTATTGTGGGAGAATACATTTATTTTAGGCTCAACTGTACATGATTAACATGTGGTATGATGAGATGTATCGCGATATGTGAGCATGCTCAGGTTATCAGCCCGTTCTATTTGGTGGAGCTATGATCATATGTTAGGGTTATCATCCTTTATAAATAGGTGGACGCGCTTATTATTTGTGGTAGTGCTTGCATAGGCCACGGTGGTGCTTCCACAGGCCACGATTATATGATTGGTGGGTGTTGCTTTCATAAGCCACGATCGATTCTGCTTACATTCATTTGGTATTGGTACGAGCCTTACATAAAATAAAAATGGAATTTTATTTTATCATAAGGAAACCAGAAACATATTAGTATTTGTGATATTTCTTATTTATATTGAGTTTGGTGTAAATTTTTAAGGTGTGAATTTCTTTATTGATTTCTTTGAAATAATCGGATTTAACTAGTATGTTTTCGGTGTTTAATATATATATATTTTGAAATTGCGTATTTTTAAACATATTTGAGATTTGTTACTTTGGTATTTCTTGGTTGTGTTAATTTATAATTATTTAGCACCACTGAGTCTTCCACTCAGAACATTGATTTTTATCACGCGCAGGTTGTGAGCTGTGGGTGCTACGTGAAGATCGAAGAGGTAGCATCAGAGTAGAAGCAGCATAGAGTAGAAGCATCGTTTTTAGCTAGATTCATGTAGTAGGATGAAATTTTTTGTATGTATAATATTATTTTAAGAAGTATTGGAGTTGTAAATATTGATATTGTAAATAATGAGATTTGTGGATATCTAAGTGTTATTATTTGATTATCTGAATGGTGAATGTATGATGATTTATATTTATTTCTTGAAAGGATAAAATATGATAAGGTGACTTGACCTTATATTTTAGAAGTGCTTGCGACATATTGAGTTGAATTGGAGTTTTGGGGATTGGAGGAAAGAATATTGAAAGTGCTTTATTTTTTTTGTGTGGCAAGCCGATTTTTAGGGGAAACTCTTGCGAATTTTTCGTAGGAATTTTCCCTAAGCTTTTATATATTTATTTTAAAAAAATAATATATTTTGCTAAAGTGTTACTTGCCTCACTATGAAAATACTGCTATTTCTAATATATCATTCTGACTCTTAGGTAGGATAAGATGATGCTCCGGTACTGAATGTGGCATTCGCCGTTTGGTTCTCCGAGATTGGGCGACGGGTGTTACAATGTAAAGAACTATAACTAAACGTCTGAGCCCTTATTATGTACTTATTTGAATAGTTGTACGTATGTGGTTATATCGATACTGATATACGGAGCACGCTACTGATTACCGGATTTGAGCTATGATCATATGCTGGACATAGAGTGTCCCACTCAGGTTGCGGATGTGCACCAATGTTCTGTAGGCTCATGCCACCGTTCTAGGCTTTTGCCTAATCTATTCTACTAGTTGTTATGCCATTCTAATTCTGAATTTGATACCTATTCTGCTTTTGTTTCTTCTAAGTTACTAATAAGGCCCATAAATAGAAAGATTTAAAAAATGTGACTGATATCATACTGTAATAGTATGTGTTCTGAAATATATCTATATTTGTATGTATGTTCCAATGATATTCTGATCTAGGAATGAGATTGACAGCATTATGATTTGTCGACGACACTAAATAATGTTCTGATTTAGAGTTGAGACTATCATCCATTTGTTTTGGTACATATTCTGATGATATCCTAAATAATAGATATGCTTTGAATTTATATAATATGGAATATATTTTGAATTCATTCTAATGTAGTTTATGTCTGAATGACGTTTTAATGAAGTGTACATTTGAAATATGAAGAAATATGATCATTAATACTTAAATGTATCTATAACTAATATTAAGTTTTGAATAACACCCTTGAAATTACTTAACTGCTTTCTACTTGAATAAACACCTATACGAGTTTGCTCTTATATATATTGATGGAAGTTATTTTCTATAATGCAAGTAAACTGGTATATGAGTTGATTATGTGTTTTTGATTTAGAAACATAGAGTGAAAGTGTGAACATATCCACTCGTACTATGAAAAACTGTTATAGCAAGCAACATGTATACATATAGCATGGTATAGATATTTACATTATGTGATATGCTCTTATGCCATGCATGTCTTGATTATGAATGATATTGCATGATTGCTTGAGAAATAAGTTGCCTTTTGCGAACTATTGTAATAAATGCTATATATATACATATATATATATATATATATATATATATATATATATAGATATTGTGTATGGTTTCAATGAACCATACCTCTTTGCTATGTGATGCATATATATTATTGAGTACCATTGAGTTTTATACTCAGCGCGTGTGGACCCCTACCCCCCAGGAAAAGCATATAGCATAATGCGTATGCAAAAGGATAGAAATGCGCGTGATGTGTGAGAGTCGCCACCTTGTTTAATTATTTAAGGGTAAACTAGGAAAACCCTAAATGACTCCAATTTTAATTAACCTATTTACTAGATTAATTACCCAATGGTTAAGGCATGGTATGCAAACCCGAGATGGATCCAGAGACTATGTCATGCTGATTAACTAACCTATGGATGAATGCTTTGCAGGGTGAATGATTGAATTTGATGATTTCGACTTGTCGCTCGGGGTTAGATCCCAAACGTGCCTACGTACTTCCGTTTGAATGGAAGATCAAAGTC
>CANUEP010008998.1:0-39383 GCA_947857235.1 Jatropha podagrica
TCTCAATGGCTATGGTATGATTGCCTTTAGTTCGAACATTTTTTTGGCTTAAGTCCAATTAATCAATAATTGTGGCTAAAAAGCCTTAAAATCAACCATTTTTGGCAATCAAATTGCCTAAATCACTCCTTTTGGCTAAAAGCCTTGAAATCAATCCTTTTGGGGACAATCGCCTAAAATCAATCATTTTTGGCAATCAAATTGCCTAAATCACTCCTTTGGCTAAAAGCCTTAAAATCAACCCTTTTGGCGACAATCGCCTAAAATCAATCATTTTTGGCAATCAAATTGCCTAAATCTTGTGGCTAAAAGCCTTAATTCACTTTCGGCAAACAAATTGCCTAAATCTTTTGGCTAAAAGCCTTAATTCACTTTTGGCAAACAAATAAGTCCAATCAAACACTTCTTTTGGCTTAAAGCCATTAAAGTCATCAGTTTTTGGCAACAATGCCATAAATCATCTTTTTGGCAACAATGCCTTAAAATCAACATTTTGACATCAAATGTCTTAAAATCAACATTCTTGGTAAAAAGCCTAAACAAAAATGCACAGAGCATACACACACTCATGCATAAAGCATCCCCATTCAAAACCCTCTAAAAGAGGCCTATCGAACTACGTTGACTTTGATCTTCCATTCAAACGGAAGTACGTAGGCACGTTCGGGATTTAACCCCGGGTGGCAAGTCGAAATCATCAAAATCATTTAAAATTGGTCCAGATTACATTAATCACCGTGCAAAGCATTCATCCATAGGTTAGTTCATCAGCATGACATAGTCTCGGGATCCATCTCGGGTTTGCATGCCATGCCTTTAATCATTGGGTAATTGATCTAATAATTAGGTTAATTAAAATTGGAGTCACTTGGGGTTTTTCCTAGTTTACCCTTAAATAATTAAACAATGTGGCGACTCACACATCACGTGCATTTCTATCCTTTTGTCATATGCATTTCATTGCCTATATGTGCGTCGGGGTAGGGGTTCACAAAAACGTGCCGGAATTAGTCGAAGTCGTGTTTTGAATTTTTAGCAGCTCTTTCCTCGCTCCAAAACATTTCAATTGCGCTCGTTTTTGCTTTATTCATATCAAATCCAACTTTTCCTAGCATAAAAATAATAAATCAAGTTAAACCACTCTTTAAGGACAAAATAATACCAAATTAACATAAATATAACAATAACAAAAGTTGGATTTGCAAGTTATCAATGGTGCAGTCTTTGAACGTGTCCGTCTGTGTGGTTTTGATGCACTTTTTGAGGATGTGGAGGGCCATTTTATTAGAGCTGCTTCAGGTTATTATGTGTTTTGTGAAGCTCTTGCATTGCATTGCTGCCTCTAATTCGTTCATAATCACATGCAAGGCTCTGAAATTTTATTTACTGATTCCCAGTTAGTTTACTCAGCTATTTTGTCTAATGCTATGGATTTTTCTGAATTTGGTCTTATTATTATGGATTGTAAAATTCTTATTTTAGAGCGACAAGATATTTCTATCAGGTGGGTTAGGAGAAATGGGAATGTAGGAGCTTGTACTCTAGCATGAGCTGCCTATCGTTTTGCTCATTTATAGGTTTGGGATCAAATCCCCTAATGTTTGATGGATTTTTATTCTTTGAGATTAATACAATGATTGTTTTTCTCTTTAAAAAAAAATGTAAATATATAATTTTTTATGAAAAATAATTATTTTAAATGTTTTTAGAATATTGATTAAATGGGTAATGGGTAGCGCATAGCCGAGTCTTTAAACTGAACCCAATCCAAATTCAATATGGGTAATAAAAACATTACACAAATCGTTTCAATCTAGTTTATTCGTTATTTGAACTTGCCAGAATCGAGTAGGATTGGATCGAACACTTGTGAGTCGAATAAAATTATCATCCCTAATAACTAATGGCTCCTATAGGTTTTGCAATATGTGGTCCTAATATATAAATAAGACATCTTGTCTCTAGTTGATTTAAGTTTTAGCCCAAGCACTTATTCACCAAATTAGGAAAGACTCCAAAATGTTTTGAAGCAATGATGTTTCAAAAAATAAAAGCGGGATACATATTATAAGGAAGACAATAAAACATTCTAGGGACATTGATTAATGTTTATGGAAAGACAAAAGACAACCTCAAGAATCATTTGTATTTGGAAGAAATAGGTGTAAGAAAAATAATTAAACTATGTATGGCTTAACCTACAAAAAAAATTTAAACTTATGTGAGTTGTTATAGAATCACTCTAAACTGACCTTTATCCCCTGATATCCCAAATTGAAAAGGTTATATTATTATCACCTTAAATACGAATTCTGCCAGGGTTTTGAATAACAAACTATTAACAACTTAACCCAACTTATTAAAATGACACCATTGTTTATACTCATCATTTTTTACCCAACCTCTTCTTTCTTCTCCTCCTCCTTTCTTCCATCACGATAATGGAAGTTAGCCAAATAAACAAAAAGCAAAAAAAAAAAAAAAAGAAAAAAGAAAAAAAGGAAAAAAAATCTAGAAACTAAATTAATTTGGACATCCCCTACCCATCATTTCCTTGTACTGGATAACGAAATCAAGTCTCTTCTTTAGTCTTTAATTTTCTCAGTTTCTTCTTCTCCTACCCCTGTTTCCACCTCATCGATTTTCTCTTTCTCAGTTTCTTAACAAGTTTGTTGTGGTGTAATGGAATGGGAATTCAATTCAAAAAAAATCACAAAATTCAAATCCACCAATTTTGATTCTTTGAACAACCAAAATCCTAATATAATTCAATAAAATCACATTTACTCTGATCTTAGACTTGATGGAGGTGTTGCTGCTAAAAGATTGAAGGTTTCTCCCCTTCTTGAAGAAGAGAGACCACCTCCCAATATTAAGGATGATGTTGTCATTGCTGTTGCTCGGCGTTGAATTTGAGAACTAGAAGGGTTGCATGTAAGGCACCGCTGCGAATAGCACTTTTTTGTGCTAAGGCATTTGATTGAGCTATAGTCTTAGGTCCCTTGCTCCCTCGCTTGTTGGCCACAATTGGTTGTTTGTCCATCATCTCACTCTGCTTATGGATCATGTGAGGGTCGAAGGGTTATTGCGAAGGAAGAAGAAGGAGTGAGTTGTGGGATTAGGAATTTTAGGGGGGGAAAGAAGAGTTAGTAAAATGCACCTTATTGTGTGAAAATGGTGCATTTCAATATCTTGGGTTAAATTAACCCAACAATGGTACTGTGGAACTCACTTTAATATTTTTTTTATTTAATACTCTAGCAGAATTTGCATTTAGGGTGATATTAATAGAAATTTTTTAATTTTGGGTGTTGGGAGAACGAAAATCAATTTAGACTGATTCTTTGACAACTTGCATAGGTTAGAGTTTTTTTTCATAGGTTAAGCCTTCAATTATCGCGTGTTAGACTTTGTTGTCAATTAAAAGGAACTTTTATGAATAACTAGTCTTTTTTTATGACGTGTCTTGCACGTTGACTATGCATATTATATATTTATACTCTTTTTTTTATCTATATAATATTATAACATAAGTTTTTGTTTAGATTAAAATAAATACAATTGATTAATTTGTATTGAATTTTATCGTACACGCCATTTGTAATGTTACTTCTTATGTATTTAATTATATTTTATTTATAATGAAGTGATCTCAAAATAAAATTTAACGAAATCCCTAGACCTAATCTTTCAGTTCCTAATTTATAAATGTAGGTCCTTAAAACCTTAATAAATGCAAAAAAAAAAAAAAAAATTCTTAAAACTCCAAAAAATGACCAAAAATAGAAATATATAGTTTTTTCTAATTTATAAAAATTATTTCCTTTCATATCAAACAAATTTAGAATATAATAGAAAAATATTAAGAAAATTAAAAATATTTTAATCATCAAGAAGCCATTTATTTATTGTAAGGGAAATATAAAACTCTTACTAAATTAAAGTGACAGTAGTTACAAATTAATTTAGTAATGAAAAGGAAAAAAATAAAAAAATTGTTATTAAGAATGGAAATTTTTTTGAAATTTAACATATAACAATAAATAAATTATATTAACAAAATTACCAATTTGAATTTCGAAAATCAACTTCTTTTTTAATTGAAAATACTGTAATTTAATGAAATTTGATGTTGATAGACACGAAAAAAAAGAAGATTATAGCCAAGTCAATAAATAAAAATTACAAAACAAATAATATTAGGATGTAATTTTATTTCTCCATTTTTCTCAGTTGCAAATTTAAAATAAATAAATAAATTAATTAATTAATTAATAAAAAAGATTACATAAAAAAAGTTCTATTCTTACTAAATAAACTCTCAATTTTCCCTACAACCATATAGGAAAAAAAGAGTATACCTTTTTTATTATCTATATATATTTATTTTAAAAATAATTTTTAGAAATTATATCTAATTAAATAATAAAATGTAATTTTTTTTTTCTAACCAAAGGCATCTTGAGTCTACTGGACTAGAATTAAATCCTACTCGCACGGGTTGACCCAAGAAGGGATAAAGTGCTCCCTTGCTTTATCCGGATCGAACTCTTAACTTCATTTAAGAGAAAAGAGTGCCTAAACACTCATTGATATAAAATGTAATTTTCGAATGACTACAACTAAGGTTATTATAGGATATTTGGAATTTCAGTAAGGGTGATATAAAAAATTCAATTATTCCTTCATATACCCACATTTATATATAGTAAAAATTAAACTATATTTTTATTTAAATAAGCATTTAATTGGTCAAATTGTTAGTACTTAATCCAAATGAAAAATAGAGTTTAAGATTAATGGAAAATGAATATATAAAGCACATAAATAAAGCAATAAAGGTAAAGTTGTAAATACAATAATAAATAAAACGAATTTAGGGAGTATTCCCTAAACACTTTAGAGAACCTTATTCTTATGCTATCCTAAATACCCTAAGAAATAGTCTTTATTTAAACACTTAATTTAAGTAACCTCACTTGAGACACTCAACCTATAAGATTTTTTGTGGAGAGTACTCACTTAAACATTTCATTTTAGGTAACGTAGCCTAGAGCCTTTAACCTAAAAGTCTTTTTGGAAAATAGTCCTCACTTAAGTATTTCCTTTTAGGTAACCTCATTTAGGGCACTCAAACCTAAAAGGCTTTTTGAGAAACTATCCTTACTTAAACAGTTTCTTTTAGCTGAATTTATCTGGGGCACATAACCTAAAAGACTTTTTAGGAAACCAGCCTCACTTAAACACTTAGGTAACCTAAACTCCTATATATTGAAATCATACCTAAACTAAAAAGAGTATGCATTCAAAAGACAACCTTGTCAAAATAAGCCCTTACATCCTATAACACCTCACATTATCAAAAATCATACATGTAAGTACAACCCATCCTTCATGCTTGAATAAACCTAATCCACTTTTCATTGTTTCCATAAAGGTATTAGTGGCTCTCAATAATGCTGAAATAGAAATGATTGTTGCTATCCTTATTGAATGAGAGGAATCATTTGAAACTGCCTTGACTCTTGCGCTTAGCAAACTACACCTATCCTTCATTAAAGAAGCTAAGGGTAAGGTCCAATAAGCTGTTACCACCCATCATCCTTCAACCTTGAATAAAGGAACTTTCTCAGCTTTTATCCCTATAAATTTGAGATAAGCTAATGGTGAGAAAGGGTTTCTTACCAAATCCTAATTGTTCTTTTTCTTCTTTATTGATTGTTGATTTTGATTTGTCAATCAAGAGGACATCAAAAGCTCATATAGAGGATTGGTGGGCAAGTGTGGACAACCTAGAGGCGGGACATTTAGTCTACTTTAAAACTTGGAGGGAACTTAAAAGAAGATTGAAGGAGATATGAAAAAGTTATCATACCTAAGCTTAGAAAGGGAATAAAAATTTAGTTTGAAGCATGGTTTAGAAGGTAACCCTTGGAAACTGTCTCCTCTATTTTAGGATATGTTTTATGAATTTTTTTGATAGATAATGATTCAAAAAAGTGGGTTATATTGGACATATGATTGTGCAGTTAGATAATGCAATTTATATAATTAGATTATATATATATACATATATTTATATATAAGCAAAACAATTTGCATTATAAGGAAGCCAAGTGTAAGCATGTGAAATCAATTGTGAGCATGACAATAATTATTTAGGAGAAGATAAAACACAATTGTAAAAAGATAAATTATTTTAGATAATGTTTTTATCAAAATAATATCTATAAAAGAAATTATCTCTAACTAATATATTAATATAAATTTATTTTTTATTTAAAAATTAATAAATAATCTACACATTTACGGATATAATTTTTAAAGTAAGACATTCACACGCTTACATAACGCTGTACTAAATAAATAATATATTAATATTTTAAATAAATATATAATCATTTATAATAAATCATAAATATAACATAAAATAAAACTTAATTTTTTATGTCAATTACACAAAAATAAATTAAAAAAATACACTTCATTTTTAATTAGTAATTAAAAAAAATCTTGATTGATTAACTTGATTTATGAAGTAGTCTCATATACTAAGAGCTAAGTTGCTTGGACATGAGACATAAAATACAAAAATGTATATGATATGATATTTTTTAAACAACTAAGACACTCACATGTTAGCACATAATATACAAAATAATTAATATACTATTATTTTAAATAAATAAATAGTCATTTGTAATAAATTATAAACATAAAATAAAAAAAAACTTAATTTCTTATTTCAACGAAATAAAAATAAATAAAGAAACACTTCATTATTAATTGATAATTAAAAAAACTTGGTTGATTAGCTTAGTATATGGAGTAATCTCATATGCCAAGAGTTACGTTGTATGGACACAGGACACGAGATACGAGAACATATGAAATATGATAATTTTTTAAAAATACGACATGCACACTCTTAAAACACACTACAAAGGATAAGTAGTACATTAATATTTCAAAAAAATAAATAATCATTTGTAATAAATTATAAATATAAAATAAAAAAAATTAATTTCTTATTTTAATGACATAAAAAATAAATAAAAAAGCACATCATTTTTCATTTGTAATTTAAAAAATATCTTGATTGATTGACTTAATATATGAAGTAGTCTCATATATCTGAGAGTTAAATTATATAGACACGGGATACAATATACAAGAATGTACAAATTATGTTAATTTTTAAACAAGTAGGACATGCACATACTTAGTATATAATATACTAAATAAGTAATATATTAATATTTTAAATAAATAAATAATTATTTATAATAAATCATAAATATAAAAATAAAAACTACCTAATTTTTTACTTTAATATAATTAGTTAAATTCTAAAAATTATTATCATTACTGAAAAATACATTAATAGTATGTGTGCATTTTTTTGTGTAAGTCATATCACATATGACTTTTGCTATTGTTAGTGAAAACTTTAAAAGATATTTAAGAAAACATTTCTCAGTTAGGGATGATAATTTTACTTGATCCGATAGGTACTCGATAAGATTCGATATGATTTTGGTGAATATGGATAGTGAATAAATGAGTTTGAGATGGATTCAAATAGTATTTTTCCTACCTGTGTCGGATTTGGATTGGGTTCAAGGACTTGGGTATTCACTACACGTTATCCATTTAATTAATACTCTAAAAATATTTAAAATAATTATTTTTATAAAGAAAATTATATATATACCTTTTTAATTATATTAATGCTATAATTATATTTAATATTTTATATTACATTCTTTTATTAAATCAAAATAATAATTTCAAATTTTTACTTATTTTTTATTTTTAAAAAATAAAAAAATGTATATGTTTAACATAAATGGATTTAAGTATTTAAACAGGTAATTATAATCAGGTTCGGGACGAACTTGGCTATTAAAGGTGAATTTCTATATAAATTTAGTTACGTAAATTTTTAATTGAGTATTTAAACGGATTCGGGTATTTATAATGCATTTGACGATTATTTTATTAAATAGTCTTATATTTTTGAATTATGTTATAAAATATTTTTTTAATGCTGTTTTGCGCATCACGCAGGGCTAATACTAATTTATATAATAAAATTGTATAGGCATTCATATTCCTTGTATAATTAGATTGTACTATAATATAGTGTTGCATTACACTAGGATGTAATGAGTATAGCATTTGTTACAAAGAAAAAATTTAAAAGTTCAAATTTTTAGGCTCACACCGACCTTCCTAACTTCTGATGTGCCCCAAGACATCCCTGTTCTTCGCAGGTAATAGAGCTCCACATAGGATTAGAAAACATCTCCTTTGCATGTGGTAACAGATCTTTAATGCTGATCCTATCCATAAACATCCCTTAATAGGAATCTTGGTCATAAAAGTAAGGTCTTGAGCATCATTATCTCTAATACTGTTAAGTTCATCAAAGAAATAGTGCTTCATATCAATTTATTACAAATGGAAAAAACAAATTAATGTTCATCAAAGAAATATTGCTTCATATCAATTTATTACAAATGGAAAAAACAAATTAATGTATACGAGGACCTCTTCTTTGCATATTGTAATAGATATGTGACAGGTCGTATTTTTAATTTAGTTTTTATTAGGAATTTTAGTATTTTTAATTACTTTGATTAGTTTTTATTTAGATTTATTTATATTTTTAATTAAGTTTTTTATTTTTAAAGAGCTTGATTTGAAAGATTTTTAGAAAGAAAATAGCTAAAATTTGCATCAAAAAATGTTGGAGCTAAAATTTGAAGTCAAAAGCTCAATATAGCCAAGTCACAGCCTGACTATGTCAAATGCCATGGTTATGTTACCAAGAAAGCCGAAAATCTAAATGGGTCGAATTCAACTATTTAGCCCGTATAGATTTGAAGCTTGAATATGTGGTTTGTGCATGAGACTGTATAAGAATAATAAAAGGGTCCACCTTATCTACGTTTCAGCCTTATTTGGTGAAAAAGACTCCTAATTAGGAAGAATACAATATAAAATCAGTTTTCTACTTAGATAATATTTCCTCCTAATTAGTGCAGCTAGTCTTCTACTTGGATTCAAAGACACCCTACAAAGTCTATTTAAAGAGAGATTGCTACGGGAATTAGGCTCTTGAACCTTAGATATTTAGTTTTATTCTTTTCTTAGTTTTTTTCTTTCTTTTAAGACTTCGAGCATCTAAGTTGTGTAACGAATCAAGAAGGCTGTCCACGCTATTCGTTGACTAGTTTTTATCTCTAAACTCTTAATCTTGTTTTTACTTTTCATTATTCATATTGATTATGAAATTATTTTCAAGTTTAATTAAATTTTATTTAATTACTATGTTGAATTAAACTATCATACTAGGCATTTGATGTAGCTTTATGTTGTGGATGCCTTTGTGGGCCAATCCTATGTTAGGAAAGACAATTAATTCGGGCTACTATTTCGGGCTTCGCTGTCACTTAAGGGTTAGTATTTTAATTCAAATTGTCCTCTCCTTTAGTATAGGAATTGCGTTTATCTCTATTTTTAAGGAGCCTAATTTATAGGTTTCCAATTCATGTAGTAGGTCTAATCTTATTTAAAGGACAATTAGAATAATAAAAAGAAAGTCAGAATTTCGCTCAAACACAGAGATTTGGAGCTCTCTCTAACGAGGTCAAAGGTTTTCAAGTTTCGTTTGAAGAGCTTGAGTTAATTATCACAACAGGTCGCAAGAAGAATCAGGACAAAGGGAAGTAAATTGAATTAGACTTTCCTATAAGTCGCCCTATGACACAATCCTATTATTGTATTCTTAACAATCTGGTATTAGAGCCAATCATGATGGGCAACGATATTAATTCTTGATTTCCAGAAGAGCACTCCTTCACCGAATCCTTGGTGGACGCTCGAGTTTCTTCAATTGAGCAGCGATTAGGCAAACAACTTAGGTAGATTACTCAATAATTTCAGGAGCAGATGCAAAATCTTTTGACTAAAATTTTTAAAACAATAGCAGAGAATGACACAACCAGCAGCACTCTGTCGCCATCAGTTAGAGGTGGAACACAACAGCGATCGGGTGGGGGAGCTCCACCACCATTAGGAGCTGTTTTGAGGTATGCAAAACTTGATTTTCCTACTTATGATGGGTCTGAGGATCCTTTAGCTTAGTTGCATCGTTGCAAATAATTTTTTAAAAACCAACGCACCAACAACAATGACAAGGTTAGTTCGGTTGCCTTTCATTTTTTGGGTGAAGCACAGTTGGGGTATTATCATATTAAACAGGAAAAGGAAAAAATTAGTTGGCCTAACTTTTAATAATATTATTCAATGCGTTTTGGTCCTTCCAAAGGTAGCAATCCGTTGGGGGATTTGGTAACTTTGCAGCAAACTGGGATAGTGGAACTTTATCAACGCCAATTCCAAGAAAAGTTAGCACGTGCTAGTGAATTTATTCCAACCCATCATCACGTCGGGTTATTTATGGTAGGGTTAGAAGATTCCATTCGCATTGATGTTTAGATGCACAAACCATGCAACTTATCCATGGCCATAAGTTTGGCTAGGGCTTTTGAACAAAAACAACAAATATTACGAGCTGGTAGTACTCGCAGGGTACCATGGTAGGGGTCTCATACAAGCCTGGGTTCATCTATTGGGCAATCTTCAACTTCCAAGAGCACCACACTTCCTGTGACATCCAATACTCCACACCCAAAAACACAACAACCCTTTATAAAGCGATTTATTAGGGCTGAAATGGCAGAATGAAGATCCAAAGGGCTGTATTATAATTGTGATGTACCATATTCAACCACTCATCAATGCAAGCGACTTTTTTGGTTGGAAGTGGAAGATGTTCTTGAATCCAACATTGGTGAAACAATGGAAGAGGAACCGAAAATTTCATTACATGCTATCAATGGCCAACGACATGCTAAAACCATGCAGTTACAGGCTATAATAGAGGGAGAATGAGATTGGTAGATTCTGGCAATACACATAATTTTATCAGTTCAATGACTGCCCAACAACTTGCACTTCGTGTTCATCCCTTGCATAATGTGAGTGTGTCGGTAGCCAATGGTGCCAAAGTTTAAAGTAACGAGGTTTGTTCTTGGGTACTCTTTTCTATTGCTGCTCATGACTTTACTGTAGATTTTTATGTTTTTTTTTTTATGGATTTGATATTGTCTTGGGTATTAAACGGTTGCAAATGTTGGGGCCCATTATATGGGATTTTGTCGCACTTACCATGAACTTTTCAGTCGATGGTAGATCGATTATGTTCCAGGGACAACAAGTTTCTTCAGGTCAGAAATTGCATTCACTCATTCTGATGACAATCACTTGGAGTGCTTCTTGACTGAATTTGGGGATTTATTTTAACCCACTGAATTGCTGCCTATCCGACAATCTGACCATCGTATCTGTCTATTTCCAGGTCCAGGACCAGTAGTTGTCCGACCATATAGATATCCCCATTTACAGAAAGATGAAATTGAGCGCAATGCTCTCACATACTCCAATGGGGAATCATTCGGCATAGTAAGTCTCCATTTTCTTCACCGATTTTGTTAGTTCCAAAATAGGATGGCAATTGGCATTTCTGTGTCGGCTATCGAGAATTAAATGCCCAAGAGTTAAGGACAAATTCCTCACTCCAATAGTAGATGAGCTCCTTGATGAACCATATGGTGTCCAATATTTTACAAAGCTTGATTGGCGTTCAGGTTATCATCAAGTCTGCTTGCTCCCTACTAATATTAAGAAAACTGCTTTTTGCACTCACCACGGTCACTTTAAATTTCTTGTGCCATTTGGGCTCACTAATGCCCCATCCACATTTCAGGCACTTATGAATGAGGTACTTCAAGATCATTTGCGCCAATTTGTACTAATTTTTTTTATGACATTCTAGTTTACAATCATATATGGGAGGACCATTTGGTACACATACGTAAGGTGTTTGAATTATTGCATGCTCACAAACTATTTCCAAAGCGGTCTCAATGCTCTATTGGGTCATCACATGTCTCGAATTTGAGACATTATTTCAGCTGCAGGTGTTGATATTGATACTTGTAAAGTTCAAGCTATTGTAGATTGGCCACAACCACAATCTCTCACCTCTCTTCACGGATTTTTGGGGATAGCAGGTTACTACCGCAAATTTATATGTGATTATGGCCAATTGGCAGCTCCTTTCACAAGCATGTGTAAGAAAAACTCTTTTCAATGGAATGAGGCAGCCCTGATTGCATTTGCTAAACTCAAGCAAGCCTTGTCAGGAACCCTAGTTTTACATCTTTCAAACTTTGATATCGAATTCATTATAGAGTGTGACACTTCTGGAGGGCGAATTGTGGTTGTTTTGCATCAAGATGAGCATCCCATTGCATTTTTAGTCAACAGTTGGCCTTGCGACACCAAAAATTGGCAGTTTATGAACGGAAGCTTATTGGCCTTGCTAAGGCTATATGACCATATATGTGGGGACATCCTTTTCTTATCCAAACAGACCACTACAGCCTCAAGTATTTGCTTGAGCAACACCTCACTACTCCACCATAGCAGCATTGGCTTAGTAAACTAATGGATTTTGATTTCAGGGTAGAATTTCGAGATGGGAACCTAAATAAGGCAACTGATGCTTTATCCTGTCAATCAACTAATGCAATATCTCTTTTTGCCATTTGTCAACCCCGGGCTTCGTTACTTAATGTTGTTCGCAATGAGAAATCGGGTTCGGATCAATTGCAGCAGTTGTATGGCCAAGTTGAGAGGGCTGAATTAGGGCATGAATGGGCTACACATGATGGCTTGTTATTGTACAAAGGCTACATTTATCCTCTTCCTTCTTCTCCCTTGATCTTATCTATTTTATCTGCCTACCATGATAGTGCACATGAGGGAATTCAAAAAACCTTGCATGGGTTCGTGGTGATTTCTTTTAGCAAGGCATGAATGCTGACATTGTAGCTTATGTTTTGACCTATTCGATTTATCAATGCAATAAATTCGAGTATCTCAATCCTACCAGGTTACTTTAGCCACTTCAGCTTCTTGAGTAGGTATGGTCTAACATCTCAATGGACCTTATTGAGGGGTTGCCCAACTCTTGGGGTAAATCAGTTCTATTGGTGGTTGTTGACCGTTTTTCAAGGTATGCTCATTTTATTCCTCTTGCTCATCCATATATAGCAGTTCGGGTTGCTTAGGGTTTTTTTGAGAAAATTGTCCATTTACATGGCTTACCCAAAACTATTAGTTATGATAGGGATGTGTTGTTCACTAGTACATTCTGGAAAGAACTCTTTCGCTTCAATGACACTAAACTGTAATTTTCCACAGCTTATCACCCCCAAACAGATGGGCAAACGGAGGTAGTTAATCGTATGATTGAGATGTATCTTCACTGTGTTGTTGGCGACTTTCCCAAGAAAAGGGTTACTTGGGTTCCATGGGCTGAGTACTGCTACAATACTTCTTTCCATTTTGCGCTACAAGTAACTCCATTTCGAGTTGTATATGGTTGTGAGCTACCTCTTTTACTTTCTTATGTGGGTGGCTCTTCTCGAGTGGACACACTTAATACTACTTTAATGGATGGAGATTTGGCTTTAGATGTCATTCGGGGTCTGTTGCTTATGGACCAACAGCGGATGAAAACTTATTATGATAAAGACCATCACGTTATTGAATTTACTATAGGTCATCCAGTTTGGCTTCGTTTACATGCCTACCGTCAGCATTCTCTTGCTTCCTTAACTCTCCATAAACTGTCCTCTAAGTTCTATGGGTCTTTTTCAATAATTCGCAGGATTGGGCCTGTGGCATATGAGTTGCAATTGCCACTGAACAGTAAAATTCACAATACCTTTCATGTTTCTTTGTTGAAGGCTTACAAGGGTGCTCTTCCTCCTACTTCTTCCTCCCTACCAACACTTGTAGATGGCTATGTTGTCCCTATACTTGAAAAGGTTATTCGTACCTGCTTTAATTATGGTAAGCAGGAACTTCTCATTCAGTGGACTGGTTTACCAGCTTCAAATGCTACTTGGGAAGATTTGCCTTCTTTTCGTCAAGTTTATCCCAATTTTGAGCTTGAGAACAAGCTTTTTCTGCGAGAACGAGGTAATGTTGTGGATGCCTTTGTGGGCCAATCCTATGTTAGGAAAGGCAATTAATTTAGGCTTCTATTTAGGACTTGGCTATCACTTTAGGATTAGTATTTTAATTCAAATTGTCCACTCTCCTTTAATATAGGAGTTGCGTTTATCTCTATTTTTAAGGAGCCTAATTTATAGGTTTCCTATTCATGTAGTAAGTCTAGTCTTTATTTAAAGGACAATTAGAATAATAAAAAGGAAGTTAGAATTTTGTTCAAACACAGAGATTTGGAGCTCGCTCTAACGAGGTCCAAGGTTTTCAGGTTCCCTTTGAAGTGCTTGAGTTAATTATCACAATAGGTCGCAAGAAGAATCAGGACAAAGGGAAGTTAATTGAATTAGACTTACTATAAATCGCCCCTGTGACACAATCCTATTATTGTATTCTTAATGCTTTATTTCTATTCGAATTTATTTTATTAGTTTTATTTTTTCTTGTTCAAGATATAATTTATTATTGAACTTAATACTTCGAGGCAAAGTTTTTCCCTTTGATTGATTTATTTCATTAATCACTATTGAAACAAAGGTTTTTGATAAAAAAAGGTAATAAATTATATGTGAATAATAACTTGATACGGAAGCTCTATGGTTTGACTCATAGGGGATTTTCATAAGTTAACGACATTAGGTTATGAATTCTAAAACAAACCATAAAACTTAATAATTTAATTCATACTTGATTGGTATTAGAAAAGAAGTAACTAGACGGAGTTAAAATAGCTAATATTATATTGGAAGAGCTTGTTAGTGACTTTAAGATTGTTTCTCCTACTTGAACAATTAAAATTCATTATCAAACTAATAAAATAAATTAGATATAATTAAGTGAGGTCAAAATTCCTAGTAGCTTTTAAATCTTGATTTTTTTCATCAAATATTCTTGATTGAATTCTTTTCCATTACTTTATTTTTATTTCTTTATTTTCACAATTATTCTTCTTATTGTCATTTAAATAATAATAGGTTAACATAATATTGATACTTATATACAATTTTTGTGGGATGATACTCTACTCACTCTTTATTATTTGTTTGCGATTTCGTATACTTGCGAAAAAGCCTGTCAATATTTAACTAGATAAAGACCTAGGGAGTGCACGGGTTGCTCTGTTTACTGTAGATATATATTATACTTTTCAAAAAAATTTTCATCGACAAGTTTTTACCAAATGAATAATAAAAATAATTAGAAGTATTTTACATAAAAGTGATTTGAACTGAACCTATTTGAATTTTCAAGTCTTTTAAATTTATAAGTGTAACTCAATTTTTATATTCCAGTGATACAATGATAACTGTTACAAAATACATTATATATTTTTCCTCAAACTTTCATAATTGAATCAAAAGAATAATGGCATGAAAAAGTAAGTTAAATAATAAAATGCTAACTTTTCGATAAACTAGTGTAATATATAGTTATTTTATACTGAAAATATTCTCTTCGTATATATATAGAAGACTATTATACAATTCTTGATAACTAAAGATATATTAAAAAAATAATTTTTTTTTTTTTTGTAAATATAGATAAGAGTAAAAATTCAAAAGTAATAACTAATAATTATCTTTATATCTATTAAGTAAAAATAAATGGGTTTGTAGACATACGTGAAAAAATTAATTTATTTACTCAGTTTGATTGTACGTAGGACTCCAGTTTATTTAGCATTAATTAAACTTGCTACGTAAGTCGCCAAAGGACATTGATTAAATTACTAAAGCAATATGCAATAATTTAGTAAAAAGAAACTCTCTAATGCGAATAATTAACAAAGAAGAAAATGGAGTTGCATCAACCAAAAGATACATATTAATCAACAAAGTTCATAAAATCTCTAATGGGGTTTACACTCACTATAGTAAGTGTCTACCTTGACAACTTTCTTAACTCACAACATATATAAAAGACCAAACAAAATGCACTTAGACACTAGCAAAGGTTCGGTCTCCCTTGGGAGCAAGCCTAGCTCAAGTCCTTCTCATGAACTCTTAGATTCATTAGTTTACATTTATTGTTAAGACATTACTCTTATATCATTACATGCATTCAAGTGAACGTAGTATAGGTACCTTTCCTATGTTACGCATAATCAACCGTATGTCATTTTAGGTCACTACAACTTGCATTTACAACACATATCACTTGTAGTACTAAAATTAACTAACCACTTAACATCATAGCATGCCTAATATATAAGTAAAATAATTAGACTTCATGCATTATTCCCCGTCCACATTCGGCCTCCATAGTACAAAGATTATACATTCCTCAACTTAAGCCCATATTTGTACCAAATCATCACTAAGCAATAACATCAAGCTTTACCCCAATTACAAAAATCAAAAGCCAAAATCACAAAACTTCTACCCCATAGGTTCGGCCATGTAAGACAATAAAGCAAAAGATCAAAATCATTAAGCCAACACACAAGATCAAATCATTACATTATCACATTATCAATTATCAAGCTACGGTTCAAAAATTAACGAAAACCATACCACACACAAGGCCTATAGCATTCGGCCACTCGTGGTGTATAGGCTAGGTTTATTTTTTTTAATTCGTTTACATCATAACATCAATTCATACTCAATTGCACATTTATCGACTCAATTTCGCATTATCACAAACAAAACAGAGAAAACCCCAAAATATCCTCATGATCATGATTAAACAAACATCAATGAAAAATCAAATCAAGCAAATGCCTCTTCAATCAATATCGAATAGCTAAACTGGAAAGAAAGAGGTCACACTCTATATCGCTAGCAAAAAAGTATGCTCATTTCAGAAATCAAGCCTTTCTTTTTGCCTTTATTAATGTTTGAAGGTTTGCCCCTTTCTGCGGGTGCAAAATCGAAAATCGAACAAAAAAATAACACCAATTGAATATTTAAAATCTCTTAATCGTGCTGATTCTAAATATATAATCAAATTTTAAAAACTCCCCACAAATTGTAAAATGAAAGCTTATCTCGATTACGGAACGTCCTTTTGCAACTATAGTTAATTGCACCAAGAACTATTGCCAAATCCACTATTATTGATTTATAAAACACAAAGACTGCTACTTAGATTCAAGTTTTTTCAATGGAGAAAATCAAGAAGAAGCTCTCTATTTCTCTCTTTTTTTTTTCTTTTTTTTTTTTTTTTTTTCTCTTTGGCGTGTAGAACTGCAGGCGGCCATATTATAGATTTTTGAATTGAAACCGCAAGTTTGGAACTAGTGGGAACAGGAATCGAAACCGAGGGTCTGCGGTTTCGTTTCGATTCTAACTTTTGAGGAACAATGAATTGGTCGGAACGAATGATTTTTCCAATTGGTTAGAACCGGTTCTAACCAGTGGTTCCACCCATTTTCAATAATTTTTTTATTTTTCCAAATATTTTTATAAAATCTCTAAATTAACCCTCTTAATAACTATATAGTGGCTAATTTAAGGGTATTTGTAGAAAATTAATTTTTTGAATTTACTATAAATATCCCTTTTCATTTTAAAAAAAAAAAATTAAGTTCAAGGTTTTTCTAAAAAGAAAAATCAATTTCAAGCCCTTTTTCTTAAAAAAAAAAAAAAAAAAAAAAAAAAAAAAAAAAAAAACAGAGTTCAAGCTTTTTTTTAAAACAAAGAAATTAAGTTAAGCCTTTTTTTATTTTTTTTTCTTTAAGTTCTTTTTTTAAAAAATTATTTTATAAATATTTCAATTTTCAATAAAAAAAATATTCTCTAAATTTTGATTTTATAATTATGTGATTTGCCGAAAAATCAATTAGAGAACCGGGCGGAAATATCAATTTAAAACCATTAAAGAACCAAAATCAGAAACATAATTGTTCGATTTCAAACCGTAACCCAAATTGTCAATTTTCGATTCGATTCTGATTTCATATTTTTTGAAACATGTACCATTGGTTCCGAAATCCAAACCGACAGTTTCGGGGCACGCACTCTTTTGCTTGAGCAGCAAGAGGCCTCGACAGTTGGAACTTTATAGGTTCATTATTGTATTTTTGTTTTTTCCTTTTTCACTTATGTTAGCACCTACAACAATATAATTAGGCAACAATAAAATAAAATCCATTTAATCAGCTAAATACCGATTTTAATAAATAAAATGCTAATAAATATTTAATAAATCATAATTTGGCAAATAATTGTTAATAATTAATAATGAATATTAATAATTAAAAGTAATATCATTAATTACTTATAAATACCATTTTGACCGTTTAAATAACCAATAAATAGGGAAAAATTATATTAATTTAGGAACAATATTCAAATATCAAATTATATTAATTATCTGGATTGAAAAATCGTATGAAAATCATAATTTGGTATTGATTAGCAGTCGAGTAAGCTATTAATCATGATTCCAGAAATCAGGTGTTACACTTATAACCTCTTCATTGCATAAAAAGGAATAACACATGATCATCCATCATATGACGAAGAAAAGACCAATCTACCCCATTATATGAGTTACAAATATCAACCTTTAAAGCAGTTAATCCGGTAGTTTTCCTCTTCATCCTATGAATAATCTCAAAAGCAAGCAAAACATTATCCTAATCATTTGACCAGGAAAAAATGTCGATTGACTTGCAGAAATCACATTTCGTAATGTTCTGGGGACATTGATTAATGTTGATGGAAAGGCAAAACGGAAAATAATTAAACTTGCAAAAAGATGACGATAAG
The DNA here is from genome assembly GCA_947857235.1 of Jatropha podagrica. Taxonomy (NCBI): domain Eukaryota; kingdom Viridiplantae; phylum Streptophyta; class Magnoliopsida; order Malpighiales; family Euphorbiaceae; genus Jatropha; species Jatropha podagrica. The sequence goes on from CANUEP010008998.1 coordinate 18,864, forward strand.
TTAAATGTTATAGCGTTTTAGACTTTGTTGTTAACCAAAAGGAAGTTTTATTAATAATTAAAATAAATTAAGTTATCTTATATCAAGCATCTAACCTGTCTTGATTTGTGAATGTCGATGATGAAATTCCATGAATATCACGTATTCCTACAATACTTACTTCTAGCTATGGACTATAGTAATTTGTGAAATGATCTTAGTTGGGTTCTTCCTTTAAAGATTTCTGTAAATTGTTACTAAGCATGAATGAAAAGTGTTAGGTAGTTCCCTACTCAGCTTTTAACCTTATAAATGTGAATGATCAAACCCAGTGATTAATTCTTCATCAATTCCATTTGCAAGGGTTACAAAGAATTCAAAAGATAAGATAATGTTGAGAAAGCGTTTCTCACCAAACCCGAATAGTTCTTTTTCTTCTTTATTGATTATTGATTTTAGTTTTGAAATCAAGAGTAAATCAAAAGCTTAATTAGAGGATTGGTGGTCAATTGTGGTCAATTGTTAGTATATTTTAGCGACAAAGTTTTTAAACAAAAGAAATTTTTGGCAATTACTTTTTTTTTTTTATTATTGTGAAATGTATGAGAATACCTCTCCTTTGCATGTCGTAACAAATATTTAATGCTAATACAAAAATCTCTTCCTTGATGGGGCAAATGAATGCGTGTTCCGCAAGTGCACAGGCTGTATAAATAATATAGAGGAAAAGGTTGTCAAATTCACAGGGATTAAAAAATAAATTACTAATTTCTATGTTTAACAATTATCAGGACTTTCTATATTTAACAATTATCAGGACGACTGTAAATTAATATTTTGACAAGCATAAAATAAATTACAATAAGATTTAAACAAATACAAATTAAAACAAGAGATTTACGCTAACGATTTTTAAAGATTTAAATAATCAAATATAAAAATAATCTAGCTATAATGTGTTTGTGTTTTCATTCTCCTTAGCTTACTATTTTTTTTTTTTTTTTTAACATCAGTAGCGGATGCAATATAATTCCATGGGAGAGTCAAGTGGTTGAATATAAAAATTAATTAAATATTAAATTTCAAAGTCAAATCATCGATCAAGCTCAAGGAGGTAAATTAAATTAATTTAGTAAGTTCTTTTAATTCGTCTAATATTAATTATATTTTTTTAGTTTCAAATATAATATTCACCTAATTCAAACTCTTTGATGAACATTCTTTAAGATTAAGGTTAGAAATAGAAGAAAAAAACAAATATGAAAAGTTTGATAATTTATAATTATTTTTATATTTTATTGATATTATGAAGTTGATGTTTAAATTGTAAAAGATTAATCCGGTTGAAAATTAGGAATTTTCTGAAATTGAAAAAAATTATACGTATTTTTTTAACATGTAATCAAGAATTTTTAATAAATATTAATAAATTGATCTTACAAACAAATAAATTCATGAAATTATCATTGACAGAAAAAAAGGATAATACACTAAGCTAATCATGTTTGAAATTTGATTAACAAAAACGAGTAGGTTACAGTTATTGATCACAATTGAATAATTTAGATTAATTTATAAAACTTTTTAATATTTAATATGATAAATCAGTTTAATATTCTATATATATCTAGGTCTCATTATCTATATAATAAATTATTTAGAATTTTAAATTATTATGATAAGTTATTTATATTAAAAATAATAAGATACGATCATATTTATTATGCAAATTTAAATGATCATATAATAAAATATTATAATACTTTATGTTAGTACCTAAAGGTTTTTGTTGATTCTTTTGAATTTGATTAAATATCATGACTTCATATATTTAAATTTTATGTTATTTTAACTATTAAATATTTTATAAAAAATATAATATATAATATGAACACAAAATAAGCGCGCAATGCACAAGCCTTTATCTAGTTGCTAATAAACCAAAAATTATATTTATGAAATCACAACATAAATGAGAAGAGGAAAATCAAAAGTTTAATATTAATATCAAATCTAATTTAAAGTTTAAATCTATAATATAAATATACATATATCTATATATATATATATATATATATATAAAAGTACGAATGGAAAACATTGGCTCCATAAAACGCCTCTGTAAACTTTCAATATTATTGATTAGTTAAAAATATCATTAAAGGTAATTTAATCTTATTTTAATTAGTAGACTTTTAATCTTATTAGTATTTTATTAGTTGATTATAAATTATTTGTTTAAAAAATTATTAAAAAATATTAAATATCAACTAAATAGGAATATTAAATCAATTAAAAATCCTAATATTAATCTAATTGTAAATTGTTATATAATAGTATTACGATAATTATATGGATTAATATTTAGTTCAATGTAATAGTAATTACGATAAGTAGTAATTGATTATTATTGCTATAAAGGAAGATTTATTTATTTAAAAAATAAATAAATATCTATCCATAATCTATATCTATATGTATAATATATATAAAAGTATGAATATGGGGAACATTGGGTCTTTAAAATGCCCTTATGAATTTTAAATTTAATTGTTAACAATAAGAATAATTTAGTCATTTGTTAGTTAAAAAATTTTTATTTTTATTGATATTTTTATTCTTATTTGAATTTAAATTCTATTAGAAAGTTTAATCTAATCCTTAATTATGATTTTAATTTATTATTTTTATTATATTAATATTATTTGTTCTACCATACCAATATATATATATATATATATATATATGTGTGTGTGTGTGTGTGTGTGTGTGTGTGTTGAATTCTAATTGCTTTTGACTATTAAGAATTTATTTCTTTTGACTATCAAGAATTATTACTTCAAATTTTTATTAATTTAAAATTATTAAGTTTGATATCATATTTTCTTCTAGTGATAAGTATTAACCCTCTCCATTTATAAATTAATAGAATAGTTTTTATTTATATTTTTTATAATTTAGTATTCTCTTATTCTTTTTATTTGTATTTAATGTTATAAATTTATAAATTTATATATTCGTTATAAACTTCTGCTTTCGAATTAACGATGGAATTTTTTCTTTTCTGAATTATAAACTTGATAAAGAGTTCTACTTATAAATTAACAATGAAATTTTTTCATTTCTAAAATTATAATCTAAATTGTTTTTTTATTAATTAACAAGTTTTATTTTATTGTTCTTCCAGTACTAATAATTGACAAAAGAATTACAAATGAGTTAGCAACGAAATTTCTATTTGTTGCTAAATTTATAACAAAAATTAATAACTTATTTTGAAAACATAAAACTCACTGTATATTTCTTATGTGCCGTATTCTTCAGTATGTCTGTTCTTCATTTTCTCTTTCCTTTCTTCCTTTTCTTTTATATTTTATTGATAAAAATTTAAATTTTAGTTAAATTGTAAGGTTTATATTTGTAATGGTAATATATTCTATTTTCTATTTTCAATTATTTCGATGGAACCATAGAAATTTCAATATTCAAATTATAATATAATAAATCATAATTTTTTTTGAGTGTAGGAGAAAAGGGATTTAAACTTGAATTTATATCAAGTCATATGTGCATTTATCACTAAACTATGAATTGGTGTGCATAAATCATAAATTTTTTGCTTGAATAGAAATTTCAAATTTTATTTGTATTTTATTGGTTGATTAATAATATCATTAATGATAATTTAGTCACATCATAATTAGGGAATATTGGGTTTCTAAAACACCATTGTCAAATTTATGAGTGGGTATAGATATTGTTGAGGACTTTAATTTTGTTGGTTGAAAAATAAATATAGTTTAATTTTAATTGGTTATGTTAATTTTCTATTTGAATCTAAATTCTATTAGAAAGTTTAATCTAATCCTAAATAGACCTAAAAAATAAAAATTAAATTAAAAATTATAATTATAGTTGTTGACATGATTAAAAACACATATATATAAACTCTATTATATATAATTCAAAATTATCAATTTTATCTTATAAAAGAAGAATGTACCGTGATAATATTATAATATTAATTTTTTTATGCAAGAGATTATAGAATCTTACAATATCATATTTAGTCTCATTCCAATAATGATATCCATTTATTTTTTTATTATATTAATATTATAATATAATTTTATTATACTTAGAAATTTATCCTATCATACTGTTAGTTATATGTTCTATAGTCAATTTAATTGATTATATTTTGGGATATAATATTTCATATAATAAATATTTGATTATTAATAAAAGGTATTTATTTATCTTTTATATTATATTGATTGAATTTTCGTAAAAGATAAAGTCCATGAGACAATATTGCTTTGCAAAATAAATTATAATGTGGTTATAATTATGAGTTTTATATTTGCATTAAAGCAATGTCTCTAAATATTCCTAGTCGACGTTTTCCTCATTATTGCATGATGATTAAAGCTGTCGAGACCGGTACATATTATGTTGTTTCCTTAAGAAAGCAATTGTTCTCATAAGTTGAGATACGTGACATCTAGAACTAATATATAGGTGCTTGTTATTTAAACAAATCCACTAAATTGACCTGCATGAGAATTCTATATGAAGAGTTACCTGTGTCTATGGAATACTCAAGTGATGGTTGTGTAAGTGATTCTTTGACTTGAGATTACTAAAGTGTCTTATATATCATTATGTTTTGATTCTTTGTTCACATTATTCATTATATGAATAATAAGCAACGATTAATTGGACATAGTAGGAATTGTATGGAGATACATGTGTAATCAAGAGAGGATTCATCACCCTAGGTAAATTAGAAAAAATGTTCTAATTGTTCTCTATTAGTATTGATTAAGAAATCCTTGCGCAAGGGGGAATACAATTAGCAAATGGGATTTGAAATTTCATTCAACTGATTAATGGCTAAGGTTAAGAGAACTAACATAATTTGGTAAAGCAGACACACTCCATGCCTAATTACTAAATTGGAACATTAATGATGAAGGGATATTAATTACACTGATAAATCATGCACTGAAAGGTTAAGTCTAATCACTTTGAATTTTCAGATATTTGGATAGTCTTGATATGTTGCTAGACAATATACTTCACCTTCAATTATTAATCAGTTAATATTTGTTGCCAACATATTTGGAACCTAGAAGGTCACACACATAAAAATGGATATGAGAAAGTGAAAATGATAAATCAAATCAAGTATGACTTTATTACAAATAAGTTTTGTGGAGTTACGGATAAAATTGTAATTTATATTTGATTACAATTTTACTTAAATTATTAAGTATTGATGTAATTGATTTATATCTAAAATTTATTAAGATAAATTCTAGATTAAATAAATCTAATATTTCAATTAAGATTTATTTATTTAAATAGTTAAATAAATAAATATAATTAATTAAATTGAAAATTATAATCATATATGTAGTATGCCTTATTTATTTAAATTATTTAAATAAATAAATAGACACATATATATTTAGTTATAATTTATTTATTTAAAAAATATTTAAATAAATAATTATAGTTAATTTATTTATGACATAGGGTTTTCCTATATAAGGTTTAAGAAACAGTATAGACTGTACGTAAATTAAACGTGAGAACAAAAATTGTTGCTCATAGCCACAAAATAAAATAAAGAGCGTACGATAGCTAGCATCATCGTACGCTCTAATCTCTCAACCCTCTAAAAGTAGTTTTAGAGTTTTTTGATTATCCATTTGTGCGGATACTGCTAGAGGCCGGACATTTGAACGGCTTATGATTTGCGACATTCTAGCGCTGTAAATCAAAATTTCGAAAAATCTGTGAAAGAGGTATTCTTCTAAACATATTTTATTGCCTTATTCGTTTAAACGGATCCCTATTGATATAATTAATTATTTTAATTATAGTATTCTGCTGCGCATATTTGATATTGAAATCTAAAACATACAACTCTCTCTCTCTCTATCTATCTATCTATCTATCTATTAAGAATATATTGCTTTTGACTATCAAGAATTAATACATCAAGTTTTTGCTAATTTGGAATAATTGAGTCTTCAATCATATTTTTTTCTTGCAGTAAGTATAATTTTGTTGTATGAATTGATACCATAATCTCTAAATTTAATGTTGTGTGTATTTTTAATCATCTATTGATTTTATGTTTTAACTCTTTCTATTTGCAAATTAATAAAATAGTTTTTATTTATATTTATTATAGGAATTCATTGTCTTAAATCAAATATATTATTTTAAACTAAAATGATCTATCACCAAAGAAAAATTATTTAAAATATTAGATATTATTACTTGTATAAAATAAAGCTAACGCATCGGTCATGTTGGGATAAAACTACACTGCAATTCTGACATATTAAATTAGTAAATATAAATTATATCTATACATATTGTTAATTGATTTTAATTAATAGGAACATAAATTAGTAATTATATTTTATCTCTTATTTATGAGAATTTCAAGAATTATAAAAAAAATTAAAAGAGTAAATGATACTTATATTTTTTTTACTTTAAATTTTAATTTTAAATCTAATTTAAACTATTTCACCAATTTAAAATATTATTATATTTCAAATATATTATAAGTAAAAAATTAACTTGTTCTTAATTTATGGCCTGTTTGGAACAAGTGAATAATAGATTTTAGAGTCCGTTTGGAACAAATAAATTTCATAAAATTTTGTGAAATTCATTTGAAAAATCTAAAATTTTGTGTTTGGAATGAAAAAAAATATAGATTTAAATTCTATGAATTAAATTCCATGGAATTAGATTAGATTAGTTCAAATCCTATTAAAATTGTTGGAATTTGCAAATGAATTTTACATATTAATCTACTATCATTTATATTGACTAAACTACCCCTTTACTCAAATATTATTGACTAAACTGTCCTCATTTATTTTTTTCAATATTTTTTAAAGAATATGAAGTTGCTATTGCATATGACTAATCTAAATGAATTTTAAATTTTGAATATATTTTAGTCTATTAATAAAAATAAAATTTAAACATTTGCAAGGACATGAAATTTGAAATTTTAAAATTTAATTAATTAATTATGGTGGAATATGAGTGATTTATTTATATTAGTATTTTTGTTAAATTATTATATCAAGGTTATTTTAGGAAATAAAGACAAATGAATTTTCATCTAAAAATTGTTCTAAATATACTTTTGTGGAATGCAGTTGAATTTTTTATTTTAAATTTTAGCATATCAAATATGATAAATTCATTTGAAAATGAATTCTACTGGTGAATTCTACAATCATGGCTCATTTGTTTCAAATGATATCTTAGAATTCATTTCTAATTGTATTCCCTGTAGAATTCATTTGCAAATAAATTTGTCATTTTTTGTATACGACAATTTAAAATAAGGAATTCAATTGAATTCCACAAAATTATGTTTTGAATAAATTCTTAAATGAAAATCCATTTGTATTTATTTTTTAAAATACCCTTAACATAATAATCTAATAAAAATAAATTATTAACACCAATTTATATTTATTATATACAATATCATAAATAAATTTATGATATTAATTTATTTATATAAATTTAATATAATAAATAATAAATTTCATATAAATAATACAATCACATTCCACTCCACCTAATTAATTAATTAATTATATAAATATAAATATAATATATAAAGTAATTCTAACATCCATCATAATAGTTATCTTTAATTTGTATAAAATGTCTTCGTTCAAGAAAAAAAAAAGTGTAAAATATCTTTTTCATTTAACTAATTAATTTAGAAATTACAAAAATATTTTAAAAGTATTATTGTTGTTAATTATACTTGAAAATATTAGTGCATAGGACAAAAACTGTAGTTTCACACTAATAATTATAAAGTCCAAAAAAAATAAGGAAAAAGAAATGAAATACTTCAGTCTATATGGGGGTAGTTTTATCAAATAAAATTTAATGGTTTATTAATATGATCAAGTTTGATAAAATAAATAAATTAAATAAGTAGAAAATTTAAAAAAATTGAATTTGTAGAAAAAGAGGGTAGTTTTGTAAAAAAAAATTAGAGTGTTTAATTTTATAGAATTCATTTGAAAATTTCACTAATTTTTGTAGAATTTGGTGTAATCATATTTAATTTTGTGGAATTGAATTCATAAAATTGAATTTTTTTTTTTTCATTCCAAATACGAAAATATGGATTTCCAAATGAAAAATTAGTTTCACAACTAAAATTAACAATAGTGAAATAAAAAGATGAAATAAGATCTTCTAAGTATACAAAAAAGAAAAAATTACAAAATTAACTACATAATAAGTTAAATTAAATCCAAATAAAAATAGAAAATGCACATTAAAAACTACATAACTAAAATTAGTAATAGAAAAATTGAAAGGTTACTTTTATTATTTAATAAGTAAAATTAATATCAAAGAAACAAAAATATTCAAACAATAGAATTTCACATCGGACCGTAAAACCTCTCTTTTACGTGGCATTAATATAAACAATGATAGAGAAAGAAAATGTTTTTCACGGGGGAAGCCAAAATAAAAATTTCAGGGATTTTTCATTTAATAAATAATATATGAGACTTTTCTATCTAAACATTATGAGAAATATAAAAGTTAATCACTTTTTGTTATAAAATTTTAAATATAACATTACGAGAAATATAATGTTATAAATAACATATTTTTGCCTTTGAAAAAAATTCAAATTTTGTTTAATGGAAATTTCATAATAAAAAATTCTTTTTTTTTATCCCATGTGTAAGAATATATTTCAATTTTTAATAAGGAAAGAAATGATAAAAATAAATGTAACGATATATACTATCCCTTAAGTAATTTAAATGTTGAGTATATGCATTAATTTATTTATAGATTATTACGATAATAATAAATGTATACTATTCAAATAAGGATTTGTTAACTATTTATTTTTTTCATAATAGCTTATTACCTTTTTATATATATATATATATATATATAATATCTTTGAAATGCTAAGTTGGCAGTCTATTCCTTTAGCAATTCTTTTTATTTATTTATTTTTTTACAGATTTTTGAGCTTTTTCTTTTACTTTAATTTTTTTCTTTGTTTCTACAATTTGATTTCCTACTAAATATTTTTAAAGAATTGTATTGATATTATAATTTTCTTTGCAAATTAAATTTAATATATTTAAGAAAACCTTTTCGCATATATCTTTAGTAAATTTTTTCAAATATTTATATATATATATTTATATTTAAATGCTTTTAAACTAATTCTTTTTATCTCTGTGCAACTATTTATCCTTTTATATATTTACTAGTCTTTTTTATGACTTGCATTGCAAGTTGACAATACTTATTATATTTTCATTTTTTATACTCTTTTATCTTTTTATCTATATAATAATAAAGTATAAGTTTTATTTAGATTAAAATAAAAATAATTGGTTAATTTGTATTTGATTTTGCAATTCTATGTCTTATGTACTTAATGCTATTTTTATATAATGAGATAATCTCAAAATAAAGTTCAATCCAATCTCTATACCTAATTATTCAATTCTTAATTTATAAATACAAATTCTTAAATCTTTGATAGGTACTCAAAAAAAAAAAATCAAATTATCACTCAATTTCAAGTCCTTGTCCTCAATCCCATATCAATACCTATATACGATTATAATGGAAAATAATAATAAAATTTTTTTATTAGTAGGTAAAAGAAAAGAAATAAGAAGACAATCTGAATTAATTATATTAAAAAATTACCAATTTGAGTTTCAAAAATAACCATAGAAATGCTATAATTTAATTAAATTTGATTCTAATGAATAAAAAATAAAGTCAAGTCAATAAATAAAAATTACAAAGCAAATCATGCTAGAATCCAATATAGGTCAGTTAGCGAGTTTATTCAAGTATTTTGTTTCTTTATTATTCTAAGTTACAAATTTAAAATAAATAAATTAAGTAATAAAAGAAGATTACGTAAAAAGATGTTATATCCGCTCCAAATAAACCCACAATTTTTCCTACAACCATGTAAAAAAGAAAAGAAAAGTTTTCTTTTTCTTTTTTATTATATGTATTTATTTATTTAAAAAATAATTTTTAGAAAATATATCCAATCAAATAATAAAAAGAAAAAGAAAAAGTACTTTTTAAATAGGCTAGGACTAAAGTTATTTTATCATATTCTAAATTCTACTTAAGATGATATTGGAAATCCTATTATTTTCACATTTACATATAGTATAGATTTAAAGAGGACTTGTAAACCGGGCTCAAGGGTGCAAGTTTATGAGTTTTCCTTTAGTTGTTTTATTCTCTATGTTGATTTACTCTTCAACGAATAAATGGTGCATGGTTTTGTTTTTTTGTTTTTTTTTTTTTTTTCCTTTTTTTGACAATGCATTATGCTGTTGTTAGCGTGATCTATTTAAGTCTTGGATGTTTTTTTATATTATGCTGTTGAAATTAGACGAAGAGCAAGCTATGTTTGATCAAGAATAAGAGCAAGCTATATTTGAAATTTGTGTAGGTATCAATAAGTAACTGTGTTTGTTGGTGGCTTTGACATGCGAATGATGCAGGCATCTTATATTCATTTAATACCTTACTCTGGAAGACGTAATTTAGTTGCCTTTCATTATTACTAAATGAAGAAAATGTTTGATTTTTCTTTTTTGAAGAGATGTAAACACCATTGAAGAGCTACGATGTAATAATCGAATAATCATGTGAAACTAACATTATTCATACTTATTCAGTTTGATTCAGTTTATGTTATGTTGAAAGTTTATGTGATATATAGTGGGGTAGGTATTGAATAAATTACTATTTCTTCATTATTCATCATGATTCATTTATCTTTTCTTTCAAACTCTTCTTTTTTTTCCATAAATTTTTCGTTAGTGAAATTATATTTATTTAATTCATGTTCGCATTTACCACTACAAGAAAAATAAAAATTAGTGACAGAACACTTTGTTGTTAATTCATAATATTTTGATGCTAATTGGCATTTACCATCAAAATAGCGTAAAAAAGATTTTGATATTAAAACACTTGTCGCTCATTTTTAGTGATAGTCAGTAATTTAGCGATAAAAGTTTTGTCGCTAAATTTGAATATTTTGTCGATAATTTAATGAAATAAATAGATAAATTTTTAAGTTATTTAATCGCTAATTTTGTCATTATTTTGCCACTATTTTGTTGATAAATTGACTCTATTTTATTGTTAAATAGATTTATTATTTTAATAAAATTATTTAATTTTGTTGCTAACTTAACACTATTTTGTTGTTAATTTCAAAAAAATTTAAAATTTTTTGCCTAAATTTACATGATTAACCTGCTTTATACATAACATCAAAATCTGTAAAAATCAACAATTCCAATTCAACATCACATACCATAATACACCTACAATATATTTATAATATCTCGCAAACTAATTCAGCAAACATGTTCGATACTGTATTATAATTACAAAGACAAAATAAAAAAAAATGTCTCTTACCATCTAGTTATATATTTTAAATGTTTAAATAAAGATGATACTTGTTTATTAAGTGGCTAGTAATCAAGACCCTCATCTTGATCATCCTTTGCATGATCTGTAATTTGATCAGCATGAAATCTAATGGTAGTAGATGCATCAAAACGTTCATCGAGCCTAATTGTCGCAGTAGGAGGAATAGTAGAAGTGAAATTAGATTGAGCTATGGAGGTCTATCTTGACTGCATCTAAAGATGTTGCTGAATTTGTGCAAGTATATCAGACTGTTGCTCACCAATCTCTCTAATGCAGCCATCCTTTCTTCCTGGGCCTGAGACGACTCACCTCTTTCCCTAGCTAGAGATGAAGTAGATGGCGAACATTGATTGGTATCAGAGTAGTAACTCGATGCCTGAGTCCCAATGCCGTATATTCGCATATAGCACCATCCTCCTGCAGCATGAATAAAAATTTCTCTGTCATCCTAAATTTGTTGCTCTGAATCTTCTCTTGTTTGGTGTTGAGAAGTATTATCCATCTGAGATTGGTATCCTCCTACCATCAATATTTATAATTTAGCATTTATAAATGTTATACTATATAATAATAAGTAGCATTTTAAATATACTTGCATCAATATGTTAATTAACAATAAGTTCAGAGTGAAATAATGAACTTTCAAATATTGGCTTGGACCAATTGTCAATAAAATCAAGATCAATGCCTTTCTTTTTTGTATGAGATGATAAAAAAAGCTCTCCCAAGGTAAGCTCCTTTCCAATCTCTGCAGTCTATATAATACAAAACAACAATTATAATATATATATGTGTGTGTGTGTATATATATATAATGAAATAATATTTTTTAATTAACTAGAATATATATATGGATATGGATTCTCTAGTATGGATAGACATACCAGATCCTTCACTATCTTTCTTTGATTTGCAGTTCTTCAATAAAAGCTTTGACTTCTTAATAGCCTCAGGTTTTTTCCAATATTCACTTCATTTTTCTTAAACATTATCCTTAACATATGGTTTTTTCCCCTCATACTTTAAGTAACTCAAAAGATTTGAATATCTCAATGTTGCATGTTTTTCCCATGCAATCTTTACAGCTACATCAATTGCTTTGTCCCAATCACAGCGTTTCTAAAATTTAGAACAAGTAATTGAGTTTTTTTAAATACTATCAGTTCACATATAAAAATTAATAATATACTTGAAAGCAATATCTGATAAGAATTTTATAACTTGCATATTAAAATGTTGATTGTGACTTATATGTAAAAGTAATATAAATATAGACTCTATGAAATATTTAATATATAAATATCATTGAGAAAAGACATACCTAGAATTCTCACAAATAAAAATCCTTAGTCTTAGGTCTAACTATCTTCCAATTGGTTCCTTCCTCTCTAGCTTCTCTTGAAACTATCTCTAATGCGTCTTAAGCATTTAGAAGATGGATAAAGCCTTTTTTTTTTTTTTTAAAAAAAAAAGCAACAATTCAAAATAACAAATTTGAATTTTAAAGAAAAAATATGAATTACTTACCTTTCACCAATAAGCCGGACAATCAACCTACCATCACTTATAATTCAAGATCTAAACGTGTCGCCTCTCTACCTCGACCTTTACCACGACATCAACGTGGTACTAAAAGTGGAAGAGCATTTGTAGATGCTTCTCTTGGCTGAATGACAGAATCTGTACTCGCCTCATGAGTAGATTGTGCTTGAGGAATATCGGAGTCTTCTCCTATCGAACCACAACTTCTACCATCAAATGTACCATTACCTCTGCCTCTACCAATATGGGATCCCTGTCCAGGTGCACCACCATTCCTTCCGTTGCCTCTACTCATATTTATAATACAACAAGCCCCATTGCCATAATGAGGATTAAAGCAGCCAGTATGAAGTTAAATTCATTTGTGAAAGAGAAGCCCACCTGAAAGCTACCTCTGTGTTCTTTTTTTATTTCTGTGTTCTGTTATTCAAGCTATTATGAGTACTTATACATAATTAGCCACAGTCCTAACAGATGAGGAGTGTGCGTTAGTAGAGCTATTCTAACGGGAGTTAGGAGAGCTATGCTAATGGGATTACAATACAAAATTTAAATAGTTGCTGACACATCACATATCCGTTATAAACATAACTACTTCTAATGTGTATTTTGGAGTTAATTAGTAGAATAGGTCGGTGTTTCGGCACCGAATGTGGTATCCGCCATCTAGTTCTCCGGAATTAGGCAGTCGGCGTTACACTTAGGGTAAGAAATCAGATCTATTGGATCATTTTCACATTTTTAGGATTCATGCTGAAATAGGGTCTAGAATGCGTCCTGGGTGCCCACGGGATAAATTTTCATGACTTACGTTGATTCATATACCATATGAATCAATTTCATGAAAAATCAAAAACCAGATCGTTTGTGGGGCCCACACGCCACATAAGCAGTGAATAGTGCCAAAACACTCATTTTCCTATAAATTCATCTCTGACTCTAGGGTTAAGGGGTTGGCATTTTCTTTGTTGGGCAATTGTGAATTGAGAGAAAACACACAAACAAAACATAAAATCAAAACAAAAACAAAAACTAAATCAATTCTCCTTCAAAATCTTAGGATTTTCCTAGTTTGATTGTGTGAGAGAGTGTTTCAAGGATAGTCAGTCTGTTCTACAAACACAAATACTTCTAAAAATGAAATTAACACACAAGTCCAAATCATCTTCAAAGATCAAGTGTTCTTGAGGTGTTCTTCATCAATCTTCAAGCAAATCATCGATTTTCCTTCAAAATAAGCTAACTGAGAGTCTAAAATTTATTCTCTTTTGATTTTCAGTTCATTTTCTATGCTAGAACTTTGAAAAATTGAGTTTTTACAAGAGAAACACATAAAATTTTGATTTTACAGCAATCTACTGCCTTTCTGGTGCGAAGGCACAAACTCACGCTAAAGGCGTCAGCCTTAAGCTGAGGGCACACACCTTAAGCTTAAGACTCACGCCTTCAAGCTTAAGGCACCTAGAAATGCCCAAAATTGTGACAGATTGCTGTCAACCCCTCTTCGTTTCGATCTTCCGATGATTATAGACTTCATTTACCTTGGAATGGGACATGAGTCACTTCTAGTGGTGTTAGTCTATAAGTTTCAAAAGAAAAATAACATAAAAAAAAACATCAAATCATGCCTAGCTTCTGAGATCGAAGTGTGTGAAGGCCTAAAGATAAAAAATTCATGTTTGATCTGAATGAGGACGTTAATGATTTTAATCTTGTTTCTTGCAATAATTTGTGAATTTTATTCATCCAACAAGGTGAACATTATGATCATGAGTTTGAAATGATATTAAAATTGTTACATATTCATTTTTGCAATTGTTTATTTATATGCATTTAATTATTGTTCTATAATATTTATTATGTGTTCTTTATCTAATCTATTAACATCACTAATATTTCTGACATTAATTTTAATTCTACTATTTTATTGTTTATTATTTAATTTGAGTGATTTACTATATTTTCATACTAACATTTGTGTTTTGATGATTTTCGAATAATTTTTACATAAATCATGTTATTTGAACGTTTGAACATGATATAATTGTTATTGTTAATTGTGTAATTTTCTGAGTTTAATGTTATTATTATCCATATGGTTTGCAATAATTTTATTAAGGATGATTATATTAATTAAATGGAAAATGAGAATATGTAATGGGATAAATGGATAGAATGTATTTTAAGAGATTTGTAATCTTTTCTCCTCCCTCCTTCTTTGTGAATATTTAATTTTCATGCTTGATGAATCTTTTGAACGATAATAATATGCTTGAGTGACATTACTTTTAAAATTGCATAAAATGATTTTACACGTCAAATTAAATTAATCCTGCAATTAATAAATGAACGAATATATGGATAACTAGGAGACCGTTTCAACTAGATGGAATGAGTGTCTAACACCTTTTCATTTTCATATCCAACTCTCGGACTAACTCTAGTTAAAATTGGATTAATTAGTTTTAAAGAATTAATTAATTGAAGAAAATTTTTCCTAATTTAGTAAAATAGGGTGGCGATCTCCAAATAATTTTCAAAACCTTATCAAAGTAAGGAAGTCCTTTTTGAGGATTAAAATGACATTTGATAAAATAAATTTTATGAATTAAAATAAACCAAGCCCGTTTGATTCAGTTTACTCGAGTAAGTCTTGAGAAAATCATGAAATGCTGTGCAGAAGTCACGTCGTCCTTAGTAATTAATTAAATATATGAAATATAACTTCTATTAAGCTAAATAAAATAATTGAATCAATAAAATTTCTTAAAATAAATTACATTTGCAAAAGAATGATTGATTCCATAACCCATAAGCCCCCATAAAATGCAGTTACATACTCTATTAATCTCATTTTCATAATTAAGTAAACAATGGTATATATATATATATATATATATATATATATATATATATATATATATCTTGTACTATAAATATAAACTCCATATATCTACTCATCTATATGACTGTTCATATGTTGTTAATATACATCATACAAATTTCGATGAAAATTATATACCCAAAAATGACTGTAGTTGCTACTGCTCTCTCATTTCACTTTCCTACGCAGTATAGAAAATATTATTGCTAAGCAAAATTGCTTAGTGATGCATATGTGTACAATTGACAGTAAATTCACATTTTTTCAATATTAACACTAGTGCAAATAAAATTCCTTATGAAAAGACCTTTTTCATATATTCTCATTTTAAAATCATAGTTCTCTTAAAACTCATCAATAATTTTATAAGAAAGCACTTAATACTAGAAATAGCAATAGAAATCCTTTAATTAAAATTCAATAGTTGCCCCATATAAAATGGTTAAAATAATATCAATATCATTTCAATCAAACATCCATTCAAGGATTAACAATATTTCATTTAGTATCAGCAATCTAGATAGAATCAATCTGAAGACCCATCAGAGTTTAACATGCAAATCTAAACCTGGAATCTGCAACCTAAATTTGTGATTTTTATCTTAACATAAAAGAGAGCAATCTACAATCTCATCATAGAGGGGGCAATCTACAACCTCAATATGGAGGGAGCAATATCAATCATAGTATCAATTTCAACAACTGAAGTGATATCGGAGGGTAATAATCATATCATAATATCAACTCCAACAAATAAAGGGATATTTGGATAATAACCATGTCTATCAATTGTTGTGAGACTTTAAATCATTTTATTCATATAACACTATCAAAATCATATTAGAAACATTTTATTTCATAATTTCTGCTAAAAATATTCCATTACAGCCAACCTCAAACAATAAATCATAATTGGTCAATATTCTTTCTTTTCATAAAATAGAACTTTCAATAGAATCACAAGAATCATTTAGAAATCATATTATATCAAATCACACTTCTTTTCATTCAAAATCCATAAAAAATAATATTTCAATAACTCCTTCAAGAAAATATCACTTTATAAAATATTGGTGAAATTAAATATATTTAACTTTAATTAAAATAAAAAGTTAGTATTGCTCTAACCTAGCTTGGAAGGCTACACTAGCTTTTTTCTTTTATTTTTTGTTGACTCTAATTCACTTCTGTAGTTTATCTTAATGTGTAAACAAAGGACACAGTGTACTTTTATTTCTTAGTTTCAACCCTTCATCGAAATATAAATTCTTGTTATTCTTACTTTTAGTTAACTCTTATTCTCTATTTCCTTTAAATGTTATAATTTTGTATTTTAAACTACTTAATTATATATATATATATATATATATATATATATATATATATATATATATATAGATTTATTCCTTGAATTAAAGAAGTCATTTGGTTTACCTAAGTTTAATTAAGATCATTTGGCTATTCTCCTTTCTTTAGAAAAAATGCTTTGTAAATCATTTGATTAAACTTGAGTTAATCCAAGAAATTACAGTTTATTTCTCAAATATATTTGATAATTACTTATTTTTAAATTCCATTAAAACAAATGTTTAGCTTACTTATTAAAATTATTTAATTAAACTTGGTTTTCCTTTTTGAAATCACATTTTATTTTTTAGACCAATTTAATAATTACCTTCTATGATTCCATTCAAAAACAAGTATTAATCTAAATTAATAAATCCAATGTATATATTTTCATATGCTTATCTATTTTAGCAAATAAATATAATAAAATTTTACAAAATAAAGTCCTTAAATTCCTTTAATTTGCTTATGCTCAAAACGTCACTTAAAATTTCATTTTCAAATACTTTATTAAATTTGATCAATTACATATTAAAATTTTCATTTTCTTGACTAACGTATTCTTTTATTAGTTTACTTTTTTATTTAATGATACAATTTATTATTTTATATGATATATCAATTCTTTCTTTTCTTCTTCTATTATAATTTTGGCATCACTTCATTTATGATTAGTGCTGCCCATAATTAAACACTGTGTTTTCAATATAGTTTACACAGCCCATCCTCCGGGAAAAACAACTCAATTCCCATCCGCCATTTCCATTACAACTCAATTACAATATCAACATTCATTTAGCCTTTTTCAATTTATCTATCTCTATTAACTTTTCACAATTTACAAGTTCTTGTCACATTTTACTAATAATTTCCATAAATTGGCTACTTTCACTAATAATCGAAAATTTCATTTTATAATTAATTTCCATATAATTTACTAAATTTTTAATCAAGCCCATTTAATTAAATTGTGCAATAAATTTTCAATTTAGAAAATACACTAAATTCTAACGAACTAGAATTTAAATTATACAAATCGAAAACTCGAACTTTGGATTTGAGTTTGGTGTGTGAAATCCATGATTTTGCCTCTAGGATACCTCACTGGAGTTTCACCCGTGCCACTATCAAAACCACCACATGCGATGGCCGAAAAATCGCGCCTCTCAAGAATTAAATACTCTTTACACCGCATAGCTCGAAAGCCTATGGGGAACTTGATTCTAGCCGTAGTTTTGTGAGCTACTACATCCTTTAGCTAGAATCAAGCCCCAAAGTTGCTGCGCCGCCACCCTCCATGGCATTTTGACCCTCCAAACCGAATCAACAAAATCAAAGGAGAGGAATTGATTAGGGGATGGCCAAGAGTTGTTTGCGACCATCCATAGGGTCTGATGTAACACACTCTGCCTGATCCGAAAAGATCATATGGAGAGCGCCACATCGATGCCAAAGACACCATTCTAATTAACATATCAATCTTCTAAATTAAATTATAAATTACTAGTATTTAAATATTCACATGTTTAGTGAGTAAATTTTTTTTAATTGATTATAATTTGGGAAAAATCCTATAAAAAAATTGCAAGAATTTTCCCTAAAATTTGAGCTTGCCCAAACTTGTGATTACAAAACACTCCCAATATAAAACTCCAAACCCCCATCAACTCCAATATCAATACAACACAATAGTCACTTCTATAACTTCATAACTATTCAATTACTCAGATACATCATAATAATCATCAAACTTAAGGCATCAATACATAGAACAAATCTTAGAATTTTAACCTTGTTTAACTAACTAAGAAAATATTGTTCATACTTCGTATACATATATCTAAATAGATTTACAACAACACACTTAATTTGGACATACTCCAATCTCATATCTGCAAAATAAATAATTTTTATACATGCCATAATTTCTTAGATACATAAGATTAATTCAATAACTACCCAAGAGAAAACTTCTCCACTCTAATGCTACTCCTTTGGTCTTCGAGCAGCAACCACTCTCCACGACCTAGGAGTGATAAAATTAATGCGCCGAGTATAAAATTTAGTGGTACTCATAAATCACATACATTCCCCTGTTACGATGACAACATATTTTTAAAACATAAATTTTAAAAGAAATATGCATAATTATAACAACATTTATAAATAAAACATTAGCAATTATATTTATCATGATATCATATCATACATTCATATTCCTTTGATATTTATTTTAACTTACACATTATTCATTTTAAAATCAATATCCACATTAACATACTATAAAGTTTCACGTATTATCATAATCATATATGCTTAAAATTGAGAACATATAATAAACTAAAATCATGTAACATAAACTTATTAATTTAATTTTCTTAAAAACATATTTTTCTTAAGGGCTCATATACACTTAATAGAAAATAAAGCAGATACGTTTTCAGAAACAAAATCTGATAGGCCTTGTATGTCAAAAGAATTAGAGGGGCAATTTAGAGCCCAAACTTATACAGAATGACCTTAATTCGCCAACATAATCATAGAGGCATCTAGAGTCCAAACTTATACATTCTGGCCTTAATTCGCCAACGTATTCATGAGGCATCCAGGGCTTAATAGGAACAAATAGAGCGTGTCAGCTTAAACAGAATGCATCCAAAGCCTAGCATATGATCATAGCTCATATCATATCATAATGGCATTGAGGCCGAGCAAGCTCATCTTACAGAAGAAATTAGATTATACAACACATTCACATTGAGTATTGTGAACACTCATTTTTTTTCAGGTTCAAAAAGCCTATTTTCCCGGACTACAAACAGCCCGGCCGGACCAAAGGCCATTTTGGAAATTTACCGAAAGCATGCCAATATGGTACTTGAAATGTCCGAGAAATTATGAGGATCGCGGAACTAGTCCCGAAATATTTTTTGGAGGTCCGGAACTCTCGAAAAAGCCACCGGAGTGAAAAAAAAGAGAGAGTGGGGCACGCCCGCCCTTGGGCCTCCGTTTCCTATAAATTGGGCCTTGGGCCTCCGTTTTGAGGGGCTCAATCTGTGTTGACAGACATCCCTTCTCCCTTACGCTCCTTGCGATTCTTTACTGCTTTTCTGCATTTTTTAATTTTAGCTTTATTGCTTCCTTGTTTGTTAATTGGTCACATAAATCGAACTAATTAATATTCCCTTAACGAGGAGCTTAATCTGGAGTTAAGAAGCGGTCGTCGATTAAATCAG